>CM061531.1:5687964-5874466 GCA_030545055.2 Neoaliturus tenellus
TGACCTGCGCCAGAACCGGCAAAACCCCACTACTGCCAGCCGCAGCAGACACAGCCTCATGATGACAGCTCCAACTGCATTAACACAGAGATGTCAGCTGACTCAACCTTTCTAACAACTACTGGATCTCAGTCAGATGTCTTCAACTCAACATTTCCAGTGGGTGATAGTGAGGGGGGTGAAAAGGTCAATGGGGTTAAAATGTCCTGTGATGATGAGCCAGTGGCCATCAGTGATGTTGGTTCTTTACCTCAGGGAGACTCGCCAAATAATATTACTTTAAACTCCAATGTTATAGCAGACAAAAGTCCAGATATATCGACTCTGGACCACTCCTTAGTTTTAAACAGGGGCTAGCCGACAATGAATGTTTTTTTTGCCTAGTGATTGGATTCAATAAGCCTTTTTCTTTACCTGTTCATGTTAAAAATGATTTTCCTCATTCTATTGTTAGTAATAAAAATGATAATAATTATTTCAAATTTTTGCATTACAATGTCGAAGGCATTGGGAATAAAATTGACAGTGTTAAGCTTTTTGTACAGGAAAAATTACCTCATGTGTTTGTAGTACTGAACATAAAAAAATAACAATAATATTAATTTATATCAGTTGGCTGGCTACACCATGTCTAGCTTTTTCTGTAGATCCCATCACAAAGGTGGTGGAGTTGCCATCTATTGTAAGAATAATGTAAAAATAAATCGAATCAAAGACATAGCATGGATAAGCAATTACTGTAAAGAAATGGATTTTGAAGTAACCATGATTAGATTAGTATTCTGTGCTGTAACTTTTTACATTGTAGGAATCTATAGATCTTCCTATGGTAATTGTGATGTTTTTTAAAGTTGTTTGATAAATTTCTTAGTAAATTAAACTCATATAAAATCAAGCCTGATGTTATAATTATGGGTGATATTAATATTGACACTCTGGATATGAATTCACATGTTTGTAAAATGTTTTTGGATTGTTTAAACTCTCATAATATTTGTGACCTTCTCGGTAACATTCCTACAAGAATTACTCCTAATCATGTGAGCTCTATTGACCATGTAATGACTAATTGCAGTGATGTTGTTAATTCATGAATTATTAATGGCCACATTTCTGACCATTTGGGTCAAATTTCGGTTTTAAATTGTCTTGCAACAAAGCTATCAATGGGTTGTTTTATTTAAATTTACACATAAAAGGCTATTTTCTGAGGATAAAACAAAATTGTTAATTTCTAATTTGCAGAATGAAACCTGGAATGAAGTGTATAATGCTGTAGGCCGTAATAATAAGTGGAAGGTTTTTATGGCTATTATTTCTTGGTATATTAATAGTATTTTCCCCATTAAAAAAGATCAAAATCAAAACTAACAAACTATCAGTCTGAGAAGATTAGTAGTGGGAAAAAGCCACTTCTAAACCGGAAGTGACGTCAGCTGCCAGGGCAGCTGCAGGGGTCAGATGGTGTCAGCTGCCAGGGCAGCTGCAGGGTGCAGATGGCGAGAGCATATGCCCTGAATTTGAAGTAGAATTGGGCATGAATTAAGAGTTAGTTCAAAATTGAAATTCAACAGTTATAACTGGAGCCTGGAAAGTATGTCAAGGTCATTCAGAGTAAGTTTTAAAAAAGCCTACCCAACTACTACCAGAAATAGTTCAAAGTTGAACTAGTTGGTGATAGTGGGATAGGCTGAAGTAAATTTTGAATTTTATTTGTGAACATATAATTAATGTGCAACAGCAGAGTTTAAACAAGTTGAACTTTTGTGATGAACTACAGAGTTGTAAATGCAAACACCAACGACGATGAGAAGGTAAACGCAGAGTCCCCAGATGATGTATTTGAAAAGCTTGAACAAACGTAACATTTCGAGTTGGTTTTCCCGTTCCATTTCCAATCGTTTAATTTCCAATTTCAATTTATCCTCTTCCATTCTAGTTATGAAGGGAACTTCATCCATCATATCCATCATGATTTTGTAGTGTTTGAAATTTTAAAACAAGTGATGTTGATAGTTCAAAAGTTGAAGACGGAATGAGAAGTGAAAGCGAGAAATGTTAGTTAAATAAAGAAGTGGTGGGGGGAACGAAGAATTACAAAGAAGTGGTGGGGGAAATATTTTGCTGTTCATTATTACCATCAGTAGTGTCAGATGGTGCAGGAGTTAGATTTAGTAAACTGTCTTCGTCCGAACTTTCAATCTTATCACAAATAGGACAATCGTATGTTATTTCCAAATTCATTTTGATGGTTGTAAAATTATCTACAAGTTCTTGTAAAATATTAAAAATGTCTTGTAACTCTTCTTTAGAGTTTATTTCAAAACTAGAATTCATTCGGGCCAATGGAGAGTTGTTCATTATTGGAGAGTCGGTGATGGAATGAGGATCGGCGCATAGGGAGGGGGCTTATATAATGGTGACCTTGAGCAGGCGTCTAGGGAGGGGGGCTGTCTAGGGAGGGGGCTTTTATATAGGGAACCTTGAGCTTATGATTGAATAAAACGTTTAGTTCTTCTTCTCCATCTTTTAATTCAATTATTTGAACCGAAGTAGTTGTTTCATCTTCTTCACTTGATGAAGAAAACAATTCACCAGGATTTAAATATTGAACTACAATTCTGAACCATCTTATAGGATATTCGTCAATGACAGAAAGTAAGTTTTGAAACAATTCTTCCATCTCCTCCCTGTCAGTTATTATATGTTCAAATTTGATAAATTTGTTTTCCATGTTGTTAGTTAGAGTGTTGGAAGTGGAATGATTTAATATTATATAAAAATTAGAACTAGTGGTGGGGGAAATCTCAAGGTCATCCAAATGAAGTTTTAAAAAAGAGTGTAAAACTGAAATTACACATTTGATGGTTCTACAGGATCGGAATACCAATCTGACCTGTATTTACATCTTTTTATCATATGTGTACAAAAATCATCTTGATGAGAATTGGTGCGTTGACAATGAGCAAGATCTAGAGGGTGAAATTTGAAACATCTTTGAGGACAACATGTATGAAAATATCTTGATTTGTAAAATTTGAAAGTTCGCAATTCCGGTGGTGGTAGTTGTTTTGTTTTGCATTTGCAATAACAAGATCCGAAGAATTCACATTTAGTACAAGCTAACCCATCCACCATCATTGGTCCTAAATCTGTACACTGTTGTTCACAACAGTAACGAGGTTTGTACTTGTATTTTTGCTCTTCCATGTTGACGCTGCGGAGTCCAGTGAAAGAATAAGAGTGTATAGTGTTGAATAGTGAGTTTTATGTACTGTGAAAAGTGGTGGGGGGGTAATTTCAAGGTCATCCAAATGGAGTTTTAAAAAATTATACCTTACAAGTGTAAGGATTATTAAAATTTAGGAAGTTTGTTTCTCTTTGTTTTCTTCAGACTTTTTATCTCTCTCAGCTTTAGCCATAGCAACTAGTTCTTCTATTGATAGTGGATGTACTTCAGGGAATTTTAAAATTAATTTAGCTTGGTATCCTTCTTTAGCTAATACATCTATATCTTTAGTCATTTGTTCAACAGTGTTGTAATCTTTTCCATAGATTTTTCCATCAAGTTGAATCATCATTCTGTACAACATTTTCTTAAATAGGTCTTGTCGTGGTGAGAGCTAAGAAGCGAATGATTATTTATACAAGTATTACATCCTTTTTATTAACTCACATTGATCACGTGATTCTTTAGTTGTAGTTTTGTCTGTCAAAAGTTATTCAACATTGGTAATACTTTTGGAACTTGATGTTATGTTGACCAGTTGGCGATGAAGAAGTTGTAGGTTGTGTAGAAATAAATATTTCATCATCGCAATATTTTGTTTTAGTGAACATTCTTGTATTAGTAGCACTAACATCAACAGTTAAGTGATAACCACCGGTAAGTAAAACTCGCATTTCGTTGGTTAAATCTTCGAGTTGTTCAAAAGTTGTTATGGTGTTAGTATCGTAAGATGCACACTTGACCTTTAGGGACATGTTGCAGTTTTATATTCAGGGATTAAGAGCGAGATGTGTACGGTATGAAAGGTAGCAGTAGACTGATGAATTTTGCAAGTACATTTCCCCTTTTATAATTATACAAAATTGGGTCAAGGTCATCCTGTGGAATTTTTAAAAAAAGCAACATATTGTAATGTACAAAGACATTACAATATGTTGCTTTTTTTATTTTTATTTTTTTTTTGTTTTATATCATATTTATTGAAAAAACAAATACAAAGAAATATTTATAATGTTATGTACAAATTAATCAGTAGTAGGTGTTACATGAATTGTAAGTTCAGTAGAGTTGTTTCCACTGGGTCCATGTGATACCAAATAGAGTGCGCCGGGTTGAATTATACGAAGATCTTCATTTTGAAGTAGTTGTACGAAGCGCTTTGGTAAGAAGATCTGAAATTTTGCTTCATCACCAATTGTATAAGGTGCCTCGCTCAAAGTGCAATTTATAGCATCACCTACTGAAGTTTCCATTTTCTTAATAGTATGAATGATGTAGTGTTTTTCTTCTTTTAGTTCAGAACATTTCTTTGTAGGTAGAATTGATGATTTAGAATGAGCGTTGAACTGATCAACTAAACTTTGAAGTAAGTTCTGTGATGCCATATTGATGTTGTTGTTAATCTTCTTGTTAATAAGAATGTCCGTCGGAGATGTTGTCTCTTCGGAGGTTTGAGTAATACTCATGCTGTGTCATGGTAGCGCTCTCACTTTTATAATCGACACTACCCCCACCACTGACACTACCCCCACCAGTTTGTTGAAGGAAATTATTCAACGGTAGGCATTCTTTAAAGCGCACTGCGACCTTCGATGTTTAAAACTTTTTGATGAAATACAAAGTTCGTTGAAGTAGCATTGGAAATCTTTATCAATTATTGCATTAATCACTTCGTTGCTTGTAAATGATTGTATCCAATTTGCTTTTTCCAATCCCCTTGTGTAGATAATTTTAAACTCTTTGCAATAATGATTCATAATGTGCGGCATCATGTTATAATTAATGAAACCTTCATCCCATCTTAAATTGTGAAAATGTTTGTTCAACCATTTGTTTGTAACTTTCGCTTTAGTTGTTAGTCTATTAAATGGTACTGGAGGTTTGAACAAATAATGATAAACTACTGATGTGTTCATGTCCAAGATTACTAATTCTTTAATAATAAAATTACCATCATTTCCTCGGAAAGCTTGAAATTCAATTATACCTCTTTTAACTTCCATTATATGTGGCGCATTAGAAAACGAAACCCGTTTATTCATGATGAAGTCTTACTAACAACTGACTTAAAAATTGAATGAGCCGATGTTTATAACAGACAGGATTGTTCTTCTTCTTTCACTTCTTGTGCCACTTCATCAATATTAAAATTGGTGTGATAGTTGTTTAATTGTCTCCACATTTCAACTTCTTGAGGTATTCTATTAAAGATTGAAGTATCCACGGGACCGTATAAAATTGGAACAAATGGTTTTTTGTCCAATGTATCAATTAGATAGTCTTTAATTATTGCACTTGAAAATATTAGTTGTTTCAAATATCTGGTGATGGGACCGGTAGTACAACTTAAAGTGTAAAATTCTTCTTTAGTGAAATATAATTTAACATTATGTGTAGTTAAATCTCTGAAGCGAACAATTTGTCCTCCACGATGTTTTACTATATCAACTTCAATATTTGATTCCAATAAACTTAATCTTGTTCTTCTTCCAAATGTGTTGTTACTTAAATAGCACTCCAAAAGATGTAAATGTTTCATGAGAGATTCCCAAGTAGTTTCACTGAAAGTAACCATTTTGTTTCCATGATTTAAAATAACAATTGGTGAATAATCCATTGATTTTAAAATTCCAACTGATATACTTTTTGTCATGCATGAAGAAATTGGGTAGATAATCCGAAGAAATACTTCTGTTAAAATATTGGTTGTAATGTTAACTTCAACCTTCTTCCTTTTTACTTCTTTTTCAGCTTTTTCTTCTTCTCTCTTCTTATGTTTGTTGAATTTTAGGAATTCGTCCATTTCTCGTTCAACTTGTTTTTCTATATCTGAACTATTATCATCCATTAGAGGTGTATTTTCTTCTCCGTTAGTAGAATTCATCTTGCGAATGATGTTTCCCATACGACGGTTGAAGATAGAATGAAGTTTCTACTAATTATTTTCTCGCTTTTATATTTTTCGTAAATCCTTGAAATTTATACAATTACATAATTGTTTGTTTTCAACTTGTCTTTCACAAATGAAATTCTAACCTCAAAAATTAAAGCAGATAATTCTAACCTCAAAAATTTGCAGTTGTTGTACAATTCTTCTTAAAGTACATTCTTCACAATTCCGGTCAGCGGTGTGTAAGTAACTATTTTATCATGTAGAATTAGACAGTATGCCGAAGTTCCATCCGCTACTGGTTCTTCAAATTCCATTTCAATTTTTATATCCACACTTGATGATTTTACCGATTCATTTTGTTTTGAACAATCGATTACAATTATTGGAGCCTTGGAATAATACTGGTCAGGTGATAATAGTGGTGTATTAGTCTTTCCATAATATGATGATTGAAATCTTGCATACATATCGTATAAAATGGAAAAACGTTTATTGCTGAACATGACATTCAAATTGTCATAGGGAAAGAATTGAGAGTTTAGGAAAACTTTACAATTCTTTATTTTACAGTGATCAAATTGACCAGCATTTGCAGTGATAACATCTTTTCGCTTAGTTTGAAAACCGAGTATTATGTACCTTGCTCGTTCCAAGTAAGTTGATGTCTTGACGGTCCATGTTTGTCTTTCTGTCTGAGGTAGTGTAGGGTATTCATGAAATTCCCAACTTCGGAATGGCATCACAATATCACGGTCAGATTTTAACTTTCTCAATAATAGGATTCTATGTTCATCGGCCAATCTTACATGAGGTACTCTCCAAACAACTTTATCCAACTGTAGTTGCCATTCCAGTTTATCTTCCGTAGTTGCAGGGTCTGCAAGTATTAAGTCCTTATTAGTTGAAGATCTGAGTAATACTAATTCTTGTTTGACATTTATTATTACCCGTTTGTAATCTTCAGCGAATCCCAAAAGCAATCGTAAAGGTACATGAAAATCAAAGTGACCATTGGAAGCTGGTGTTATAGTGTCTTTATCGGGGGCAACCCATCCGGCAGTGACTATTGAATTCTTCTCATGCGGTGTTAATGATGTTAATCCTTTCAATGTCGTTGTTAAACCAACCTTTTTTGTTGAATCAACCGTCACCCCTGATATTTCATATCTTATTTCATCAAAAAGATATGCCATCGGGTTATTTATAAAAGGAACTGTTGAAGCAGTTTTTCCATCCAATTTTAATACCCGTCCTTCGATGTACAAGTAACTTTCACACGGTAAAGTGTAAATATCTTGTTGTTGAATGGGGATCCTTATTTCATCGTTATTGTTTAATTTTGATGAAGTGCAAGGGTTGTGCGTGTGATATTCCTTCTCCCATAGTGTTTCGTCGAACGTTGGTCCTTGAGATATATCCAGGATATCCATCGCTGTTAAGTTTCAATCCAATCTTCTGTAGAAAACGAATGTTTTCCGATGTTAACTCTTCCAATGTCGAGGAGCTACTGAGCTCCCGACTCTTCCGTTGCGGTTTAAATGATAATCCCATGTTGACTTTTATGTTGCTGCTCTGATGTGTATCCGTATAGTAATTGTTTCTCCTCTAAAGTCAACACTATGACCGTCTTGATCCAATATGTTCAGTACGATGTCTGAAATGAAACTGGTGTTTAACGGTAGGTATATCAAGTTTTGTGGCTTCTCAACAATTTTAAAACCGGGAGCCACTGTTGGATAAAATGTATGTAAAATATGTTGATTAACTCCATCTCTATACGATCCGTGTATAATGTTGCACGTGACATCAATACTATTTACTTTCAATATTGTTACAGTTGAATCACCTGAATGAGTAGTTCCAGGAGTTAAGATTTTCTTTTTTGTATCTGTAAATCCAAGTAAACTGCCAATCGACTGTTCCAAGCTGACATCAATATAATATTTTGAAGTTATTTCTGCTTTTAAAGTATTATTGTTTCCTTTAACGGTGATATTGTCTTCTCCGAGTTGTTTCTGTAATAATTGGTTTATATCATCAATTTCATAAGCTCCAGTAGGAAATGTAATTATTTTCAATTCTGAGTATTTTCCTGCAGCATCCTTAGTTTCATAATAATGTAGTAAATTGTTTTTTCCTTCTGTAACATTAGGAATTGAATTGTAGGTAGTCAAATCAAGTAATGCCGCTTCCCATAATCTTTCCTTGGATAGACGCAATGCTGGGAACAGCGTACTTTTCAATGTGGATGAATTTCCACTCAGTGACACTGTATACGATGACATCTTAAAGCTGACTGACACTCTTCGCTAGAAACTCCAAACATAAATGCCCACATATTTCAGTATTGTTAGGTTGTTCTCTTTTGTAATTGTAAAAAATGTTTTTGGAGTTTCGAAAATAATGTTGCAGTTCTTTTGGCGGTGGTAGATTGCCAAAACTGTCAAAGTAGTAAATGGTTTGTCCGAGTTTTTTATAGCATACCCAATGAGTGCCTGGACCATAGGTGGAATCCAAATTTACTATTCCAGTTTCATTTTTCCATATTTTAGTTGGTAATGCATCTTTCATAAAAACTCCTCGAAAGAATGGTATTTTCAAACATTTTACATAATCATTTAACTGATGATTTGTTAAGGCTTTATTTGGAATTATCAATTGATTCTTCTTATTTAGTACACACGGTATGGTCTTAGGTATAAACCTGCTCCGTTTTTTACCATTTGCCAAACAGAAGTCTTCTTTACACTTGCCTTATGAGTTCTACGACGTCCTTTTTTAATGTTTCCACCTCTTTTGGGAGCGCCTCTCTTTGCAGGTCTTCCTCTGCGACGTCTTCCACCACCTAACTTTGCTTTTGTCTTCATGGCTGTAGTTACTGCCCAAGCTGCTGCTTTTTCTGCAATATTTGCGTCACTTGATTTTACTCTTTGCCAAGCTTTTTCCGCTAGAATTTTATCTGCTATTGATCTATTTGTTGAATCTTTATACTTTGAATATGCTATATCGTGTTCTTTGCAAGCTTGATCTAATTTATTAATTCCAGGATCTCCTCTTGCTAAACGTTTTGCCAACTTAGTTCCAGGTCCACAATATTGATAACCTCCGGGCAGATGTAATTCGTATGGTAAAGCGTCTATCGTTCGATTTACAACAGCACCAACTGGAATCCGTCTGAGCAGGGATAATGCAGCTGATGTTATACCACGTCCTCTCTTGCCGCTGTCTTGACGATGACTGAGCGATACGGTCTTCATTATGTTGTCTTATATAACAGGTGTGTTTACTCCACGAGATACTTTACATGAATGAATAACTTGTGCAAAATCTTTTATATTTAAAGACTTAGTTATTCAAATTAATTATATACTGATTTATGATTCTATTTTTAATCCAAGCTTCTCGTTCATCGGGTTGAATCACCACATGATTCGTTGTACTAGCTATATGATTGTGGGTATCAATAAGTAAATTACCCACTATTCTTATTAAACAATCTAAAGTTACAGCATCTTTCGGATGTTGAGGATCTTGTAACTGCATAATACGTTTATCATTACATGTGTAAGCGGTTAAATCACTTTTTGATGTTGTTATGACTTGTCCAATAGTAGCAGCATCATTTGAATCTTCACCTGGTAAAATATTAATTATTTTCTTCATCTTTGCATCATATTTGGTCCCAAAGTGTTTATCCCAAGTTATTGTTTGTCTCAATGTAACACAATCATCATCTCCATAACCAGGATAAACATTTTTTATTCTTCTATGACGACCATCGTATGTATCTAATCTACCACCACTTGCAATTAATGTTTGCACCATAAGAGGTACATCTGAATCTTTTATACCAAATCTTCCATTTGTTATTGTTTTATGTCCTGCATCCCATTCATCATTATTTCCTTGCATTAAATCAAACTTTTTATTTCCATGTATAAATTTATCTCCCCGCTTTAACACGGCATCTTCATGTTTTACAAAATTTGATGTTTCTTTTTTTAATTCTTTGGATAATTGCTCCATAGTAACAGCATCTTTTGGTTGAGAACCAAACTTTACATTTGTCAATGTTTTTTCATGACAATCGATTCCATCAGCATCTTGTAAAATACAGTTGTCCTTGATGTATTTTAGGTTTACAGCATCACCGTCTTCTTTTGGGTATCCAATGTCATTTATAATAAATTTATAAAAAGAAAATCCATGTTCAGTTTTTTCAGGTATTATAGAATGTAAATATTCTTTATTAACTGAATCTTTATCATTTTTGGGATTTCCCACATTGGTTATTCTATAATTTCCAGCATTATACGTTTGTCCATCTTTTAAGTTATTACCCCATTGCAATTTTAAAGTATTTAAAAGTTCAGATGATAAGTACTCTTTAGTAATTGCATCAGAACCTTCAGTTGGTTTACCAACATTAATTAATCTATGTGATTTAACATCGTAAGTATTCTTATGTAATTTTAATGATGTTGAAGTAGCTTCTTTTACTGTCTTCAAATTTGCTCCATCAGTATCTTCTTCTGGATCTTTAACTAGTTTTAAACGTTTATTACTTATGCTATAGTCACCTTCAGGTGTTTGCGGTAATCCACTTCTTTTTCTGTCTTCTCCAACTTGCACTCCTAAAGCGGAGTACCGTCCGAACTTGTCGACGCTCATGTTAGAACTGATACGTCTTATGCTTGCACCTCTTTTATATCCACGGACAATTATACGACTATACCGCGATTCCTAAGTTCATCAACTAGAGCCACCCATTCATTATTCAAACCTGTATGACCGGCTTCCATGGCTTCATGCAATAGTCTCATTCTATCAACCAATTTATTGATATCATTGTAGTAAATCACATTCGTATTGTATAGATTTTTCATCAATCCTTTACCAGATGTTGAAGTATCTCCTTTACTCTTTTTACCATGTTGTTCAAGAAGTGATAAATCCATAAGTGATAAAGATTTTCTTTTCAGTGGTTGTCTCACCGCTGGTGCAGTACGTAATGTTGGCAATTTTCGTGGAGGAAACAACTTTTTTATAACGATGTTATATTTTGTTGCACGTGCATCCTTTGAGTAGTTTCTTTTATGAGCGTTAGTATTTTGTAGAATCTCCTTAAAAACACTTAAATCTTTGGATGAATATCTTAGTGGTATGTTTTTAAAAATTAATTCATATAATCCTTTTGTTCCTTTATATCTATGCTCACCAATAATGATGTAATCGTCTTGTGTTATTTCAAGCTTTGAATCGCCAATCTTCAATTCATTCCCATCAATTCTTGCTCCGTATACGTGTGATCTACTCAAATTCGGGTTTGATTTCATGTCATGTAGCATTTTCATTATATATTTTCTTCCAAGAGGTCCATGTTGTAATATATCGCTACTCAATTGAGTTAAATTTGGAATAGATTGTTCTGCTTCTGGTATTGGCTGTTCTTCTTCCTTTTCAACAATTGGTTCTTCTTCTTCTTTTGTTTCTTCTTGCTCACTAGCACTTGTATATGAATCATCATCTTCTTCTTTTTTTAATGCTTGTACTTCTTGTTTAGAAACTGGTAGTAAAACATCTCCTTCATAATGAGGTTTACCAATAGTTTCTGATATCTGTTTTAAAGGTTCCGTAATAGGTTTAAATGTAGTCTCTAGAAATTCTTCTCTTTCACTTAAACCCATCCTCAATGCACGATTCTTCATCCTAATAGAATCACTGAGTGATTTTATTTCTTTCAATAGTTTTTCTTGATTCACCATGTTTACACTGTGAAGTTCAACGTGTAACTAGATGTAGCATCGGTAGTTCAACGCATAAATACAAATTTATCCAACCCTATACGATATCTACCATTTTTAATATCTTCTTCCTTCATAATAACGAGAAAGCTATATTTCTCATTCCATGCTTTGCCACACATCTCTTTAAATTTTTCAAATGGCATATCCGCATTTACATGATCATTATATATATGCTTTAAATTTGTTTCATCTTGCTTGAAGATGATCAACATATTTGCATTGTCTCTTATAAGTTGTTTTGGAATTTTACTGTATGTTTGACCAATATAAATGCTATCAATATTATGATGTCTTCCCATAGCAAAATAATTCCTTATTGTGTCATGATTTTCACAAGAAACATCGTCAAATATAAAAATAGAAAATGGTTTTGCTTCATTCGGTTGCATAATTGTTTCACTGGCATTAAACTTGTAAAAATTCACTTCAGGTACACTTGCAAGTACTTTATCCAATAATTGATATTTTGGTTGTTGCAATGATTTTGAAAAAATGTATATATTATTAAAACGCAATCCTTTAGGATTAGTTATAAGGTTAAAAACAACATTAGTTTTTCCACAATTTGAAGGACCAGTTATTAGACATCTTATCGTATTTGGTAGTAATTCACCATGTTTTCCATGATT
Source organism: Neoaliturus tenellus (assembly GCA_030545055.2). Lineage (NCBI taxonomy): Eukaryota > Metazoa > Arthropoda > Insecta > Hemiptera > Cicadellidae > Neoaliturus > Neoaliturus tenellus. The sequence continues at coordinate 5,700,523 of CM061531.1, forward strand.
TAACTTATCATTGTCAACTGTCAATTCATCAATGTTATTGATATTAAATCGATCTTTTTGTTGTACAATCTCCATCTTGTATAAAGGTTAAACACACAATGAGCTATTAAACAACTATACTAAGTCTTTTGAAGGAATCCAAGAGTCTTCACTTTTATCAAACCCTAACCACCGGACTTTAACCATATCCTTTTTCCTTTGTAAAATCTTCTCGACAAGATATACATCACCAACTGTTGATTTCAACAATTCGTGTCCGTAGAATCCACCTTGAAGTAATTCACCCTTGTTATCCTTTAATAAATAGGTTTCAGGTATAGTTGGTTGCACTTTATAAATTGTAAATACTTCATTAGTCCAATTTGGTAGATATCTTTTACTAAATACACCTTTGTATTTGCTTATACGAACTTTATCGTTGACCTTGAACTTCTTTGGTTGCAATTTTTCTAATTTCGGTGTTGTATTATTTTTAATGCGTTGTAATACAATTTTCGCATTAGCACTGTTTACCTGGATAGGTTTCATTCCAATGGTACGATGATATTTGTTGTTATACTGTTTTATAAGTTGTGGTAATATGTCATACCACACATATGATCCTCGTTTTGAAAATTGTTTATACATCGCACCTTTCAATGTTCTATTGAATCTTTCAATTATTGAAGCTTTAACTTCAGAATTTGTAGAATAATGATTTATTTGATATTTCTTCATCAAAGCTCTAAAGTCTTTATTAAAATATTCTTTTCCATCATCGGTCTGTAGATGTTTAATTTTAAATTTATTTCTTTGTATTGTGGTTTCCATAGCTTTTGTAACACTTTTACCAGTCTTATCCTTCAATGGTAAAGCGTCAGCTATTTTAGTAAAACAGTCTATAATTGTTAAAATATATTTAAATCCTTTGTTTAATTTACTGTGCGGTATCATTTCAATGAGATCAGCTTGATAAAGATCATTCATCCCTTTAATGATTGTACTTCTTCTTGGAAATCTTCTTCTTGCTGGTTTATGTAGTTCATTTACAATCTTGTCCTTCACACTTTCCATCTTCAGATGTTGCTTGTACACCGCATGTAAAAATACTGATCCATAGAATAGTTTATTCTCATTTATATAGTTTGAATATAGGTCAAGGCCAATTCATATTAGTGTAAAAAAGAGGGAACATGGCATTGGGCTTGCCATGTCCCCTCTTCTTTACGGAAAGGAAAAAGGAAGAAGGTAGAGGACGAAGAATAGGTTTACTGGTCGATAGGGTTTAGAGAGTAGTGGCCGAATGGTAAAGTATTAATTTTATCTTCTAAAATATGGCGCTTGTCATCTTTGTAGCTTAATGCCCACTTTGTTTGTTTGACACTAAATAGTTGATGATTATAACTTCTAATAGTGTTGAACGTTGCAGTTGTTTCAACATTTTCAAACAAACATCTTTTATAATGTTCAAACTGTACGTTCTTCTTCAGGAAAGAAGTTTTTATTCCTTTGGCCTTCTTCGTGACTTGATGTTCGTTCCTCTCGTTTATGTACAGTTGAAATGAATACAGTTTGGACATTAATGCTACAATTTCCATCATCGGCACACCATTTGTTTCATCTTTAAATTTTCCCAATACTTTCTTATTTCTGTCATAGTCGTAATTTGGATGATCCTTAGGATAATCGGAAAAGTCGAAATCATCTTTATATATAAAGGTGCGTAGATCTTCATACATGTCATTTGTTTTAATCCAGTAAATTAGTGCATCCGTGTCCATATATGCAATACCAATGTTCTCTCTTCCATAATAGTTAACCATCTTCTTATAATGAAACTCGTACATATGTGTTTTTGAAATATCCAAGATTGACATTCCAAGATACAAAGGACGATCCATTGTAACTGACTTCTTGTTCATGGAAATAACAACTAGATTTTCATTAATAATTATAGATGAACCAAAGTTTGGTTGTTGCACCAATTTCTGTAATTTTACTGGATCAGTTACCAATTTGATATCCTTATGTTTCCTTTTGTTTTCCAAAGTCTTGCCAAATATTGCGTTATTCATTAATTTGAAAAAATCTTTTTGAAAACTTGATGTAGCGGTGGCTCTTCTTCTTGTGTTGTTGTCGATGTAAGGTTTTAACCAACAAGATTGAGAAAATTGTAGTACTCGATTAATTTTTGTAATTCTCAATCCTAAGTCTAAAGCTTGTTGTATCATCCAGTAGTGTCCAACATATCGAGACTTGTCGGTTAAAGTCATCATTAATTTTGGCCATCTTCCAGTAGGGGAAATTTCAGTCTTAGGAAGAAGTGGTAAATCATAATGTTGATCATGAAGATGTTCAGGATATTCAAAATTAACATCAAAAATGTAACCAGTTTCACCATGCTTCGGTATATCCATTATGTTTCCAATCGATTCTGGATCTATCCATTTAAAATTATCATATGGAAGGGGATTCGACATTGCCCATCCGTATAAGTTATTTGCATCAAAATAACCCAGGAATGTTGTTGGTTTTGATGCATCATAATCAGGCAGATACTTGTTGTTCGCCTTGAAATGTCGTGTAACGCTTTGCGTCAATCCCCCTCGAACTCCTGACTCTAACATCATAACCATATCTATATCAGTAAGAAGTTGTATTTTACAATTTGTTTCTTTCAACATAGCTTGCCATGCTAATCCAGGTGAAGTGTACGAATGAAGAGGGTCCAATCCATATGCTGCAAAACATGTATTTCTAAATTCTTCCATTATATCACATAGTAAAGTTACATCCAATTTAACATAAAAATCTGAATATTCTCCCAATGTTCTAAATCCTAAATCGTTCCATACTTTACATGCATGATCATAGTCCTCTTGAGATATGTCCATGTCATAAAGTTTACTTTTGAATTCTTCTTTAGCCGGAAGTGATGTTTCATTAAATCTTTCTAAACTGTCTATGTAATCATATGGAAACACACCTTTCCGAAGTACCAAATCCAGTTTGTCGTTATTTACAATCTTCTTTGTTTCGATGAAATCTTGTTTCCTTAAATTTTCTGAAAGTTTGGACAAACTCGACGGCATAAATCTGTAGGAGTCCAAGAATCTTAGTTTCATGTTTCCAACTTCTTTGGAAAAACTTATGAACTTCTCTGAAGTTTCAGCTAACACATCGATTTTACCGTCGTCTCTTCCTAGTTCAGGTATTATAAAATGAGCATCGTACCCACTGAGGTTATGCAGAACCACAGGAATAAATAGTGGTAAACGATAGCTTAAGTTGCATTTATTACAAGCAGCACCCCTGTAATAACCTGTGAGGTGATCGTGATCTTTAACTTTATAATTCTCAATAGTAAAATCATTTTTGCATAAGAAACATCGAGTTGCATTTTCATGTTGAATTTCTTCTTCTTCCTCCATCGGTTTCATTGGTACAATATTTGTATATAATCTTTGTGCATTTCCAGCTATTGAATATAAGTGATCAAGAAATATTTTTTCTACATTTTCACCACGATATATTAGAGGTTCTGAAGTTAATCCATATTTGTTTAAATGTTCTTCTGATAATGTTGATTTAACCATTAAACAAAAACTGTTTGGTTTGTGCATTTGATACTTGACACTTTTTCTAGCTTCACAATTTTCATCTTCAACAGGAACAAGTGTTGATTCAAAGTCCGCATACACAACTAGAGGAATACGGTACTGATGATGAACCTTTTCAAATGTAACAAATGCTCTGCTTTCCGAAGGTAAAATAATCTTTGCTTCATAATTATTGTTACATAATCTTTTGTGCTCTTGTAACCATTCTCTTGAGTGTAGCCCATCTCGTTTAAAATTGAAACATCTCTTGCAAATTAACTTTCTGTGTCGATCTTTAGAAAGCTGCTTATTAACAAGACGATCAAATTGCTTTATGTACACATAGTGAGACACATCTCCTCGCGTTAGTAGTAGTAAATCCGTATGATCTGGTAGCTCTTCTTTTGCAATACGTAAAGGATACACTTTGTTTGAACTATCTAATGCAAAAACATTGATAGACGTACCAGGATTTTTCTTCTCAAATTTTGATATATCTTTCAGTGATACAGGATAAGTGATTCCTTGAAAATTGTATCTAAATCTTTGATTTTCATATTCTTGGTTAGGTCTATTCACATGAAGTGGTGGTACAAATTTAGCTGTCATTGCATAACGAAAACATTCATTGTCTTCATTTTTAACATTAACACAAGATTTTGTATTTTCAATTCTTTTTGGTAAAGGAATGTAACTAGATCCCATTAGTCCATATCCATGTTTGTGAACTCTTATATCTAATACTTCAATACTTGTAAGACTCCATCCGGATCCTCTTCCTTCGTGTTCCTGAATTTTTGTTAATATTTCTTCTATACAATTTTCTATTATTGAATCAATGTTTGAACTTTCCATAATGGTTCGGTTTTTTGTTATGAATCCTCTTGGTGATAATTCTTCTTGTACATTTATAAACATAGCTTCTAGTAGTAAACCAAATTTAAGAAAGTTTAATCTTTTCAATTCTTCTTTTAAAATTTTACTTACGATTGGTTTTGCTTCTCTAATAAATTCTTCTAGCTTCAAGTTTTCATTTTGAATCTTATGATGCATTACTACTTTACCGGGTAATGCAAATACTTGTAGATTCGGTAAAGTAGTTGAAGATGTTGCTGTTATTTCATCTTGTTCTTCTTGTTGTTCTTGTTCTTGTTCTTGTTCTTGTTCTTGTTCTTGTTCTTCTTGTTGTTCTTGTTCTTGTTGTTCTTGTTTTTCTTCTGGGTTGTTGTGAATTAGTTCTTTATGACAGTCTAATAGAATTTCATCGTGAAACGATTCCGAACATTTATCGCAACGATACATGTTGAGATGTTTACTCTTCGAAATTTTGCCAAGAAATGAAATGGGCTCTCGCGTTCCTCCTTTTATAACGGTCCCCCCACCACTATTTCATCTTCTTCACTATACAAGGAAATCAAACTTTTTAAATAAAAATATTAACCTTCTACAAACTAATTGTTCATTCATGTTCTTTATTCCTATTGGAGTTTTAGTATATACTTCTTTATATTCAAGCTTTAACTAACTTTCCCCCACCCAACTAATTTTAGTTATTTTTAAAACCAAACACCTGCCCTCCAAACATCTATTAGGACAGATGTTATGGGACAGATGTTGAAAAAACAAATGTTAGGGTGGAAATGGCTAGAGCACAGGCACTTGGTTGAACTAAATTTGCACATAAATTAACTAGAGTTGAACTAAAAATTCGCATAAATTAAAAGTTAATTCAAAACTAAAATTCGACAGTGTTAAGAAACTCTAACATTTGAACAAGAATAAACATTAGTTCAAAACTGAAATTCAACAGTGTTAACCAAATTCTAACAGTCGAACAAATAGGTCAAGGTAATCCAATTTTAACGCGAGAACGAGGAATAGAGCACTAAGTGGCATGTTAGTCCATTACCACAAAGTGATCTATTCCTCGCTCTCTATTCTACATCTACTTTTTTCAGTTTACTTATTTATATTAAAATGTTCAAATTTTACTATGTAGAATGTCCATTCTTTCTCTTCAACTCTTCGATTGTTTTTAGCAATTGTAATAAATATTCGTTAGTTTTCACCAAAGTCTTTAGTTTGCTACATCCAATTTCAATGGAAGGTATTATAAGTTGTAATTTTATAAGTTCAATCTTTTCTTTCTTGCGAATTTCTTTCTTTATTATATTATTCCTTATTTTTGCTGCAGATTTAAACTCCATGTTGTTTCTGCTAAAGCCACAATAATAATAAAAGTCTCTTCAAACAACCTGCATTTATACACATTCCCCCACCACTTTATAATCCCCACTCCTTTCCCCCTCTTCTTTATATGTGGAAGGAAGTATTATAATTAGATTCCTAATATTTCTTTTCCTTTTTCACTACATGGGGGGAAGGGTAATTTGTTATTACACTAGTTGTGCAAGAAAATAGCCGCCAGTGTCCACACCTTGTTCATAGCACTCCATCATAGATTGTGCCCACTGCAACATGCGGTCTCTGTCATTTGGTGTGACAAGGAAAGAATGACTATCACCATACAATATAAAAGAGTCAATTCGTACATAACATCCTAAATTTAACCATTTATTAGCTTCAACTATAAACTTTTCTATTGTATCAAATGGAAATTGTGGATCAATTGCTATAACCTTACGTTCTTCACTAAGTTCAACAGTATAATCATCATCATCCTCACTCTCACTATCATTATTTAAAATGTCTTCAGGTTGTAGAAAAACATCGGAAATTTTGGAAGAATTAATATGGTCATTCACATGAGGAGGCATTTTGAAGTAGGTAATATTGTAAACAGCAGAGACGAAACAACAAGAGCGGCATGTAGAAGCAAAATGAAGGAGTGACCAACGCTCGCTCCGCTTTTATAACAGTATGCAAATGAGGGGTAAGAGCTGACCTTAACCGGTCATCGACCCAAAGGAGTGGGGGAAGTACTTTTCTTACTACTCAAATGGAAGTAGGTTAGTAGGTCACGGGACTTAGAGTGTTAAAAAATAATGGGGGAGAAACACAACGCTATAACGCATTGTGTTTCTCCCCCATTATTTTTTTAGCAACAATTTGGAAAAAACTAAGTGAATTTACTGTTTACGCCCCCACCTTGTAATACGATCCTTTTTATCCCTGAGGAGAAAGTCTTGAGAATCTAAAGTGTTAAATCTCTTCTCTTTACACAAATTCTCACAAACTCTAATTTTATATTTTAAGCCGTTACATTTTGCCAAAATGTGTTGGTGGTCAACAACACTTAGAAAAAAATATTTCAAACCTTTCTTAAGCCTCTCTCCTCTGACGGATATTATTTTAGGATCGTCTTCAACGGTAGGGATTTCTGTCAGTTGTGGTTCAGAAATATGTTTCACGATATGTACACGGCAAAAACTTTCATTTTTAACACATTTCCTCCCACAAGCTGATCCTTTCTTAATTCCCCTAGTGAGCACTTCAGGGCAAGTAGTGGGACGGCTAAATGCCCTACGACGCTCTTCTTGTAATAATTGAAATTGCTCTGAAGGAGCAGGCTTAGGAGCAGGTTTGGGAGTAGGCTTAGTGGATTTAGTTTTATGATAGGTGTGGTCTTCAGGCATAGTAAGTGGTGGGGTAGGAGGCAATGGTGACAGTGGAATGATAGGTGTACTAAGACTATGAAGCAAAGTTTCAAATGAAGGGGTATTAAGACGGGGAGCTGGCTTCTGTGGAGGCGGCATGATGGTTGATGGCGGTGTGGAGTCGTTTGAAAGCGAAGTAGAAGGCGAAGGCGGTGAAAAAATGCTTCGAAGTTTAGAAGTCTTGATAGGCGGAAGAATAGTGCCAGAAGTTGAAGGTTGGGATCCAAGTTGCTTCTTGTACCAGTCAGGAGGATTTTTCAGACGAAGAGTTTTCTTTGGTGCAGTAACAGCCGTAGTAGAAGTTGAAGTAGAAGTTAAAGTAGAAGTTGTAGTTGGCAGAGATGACATGGTTGTGGCTCCAAGTTCGCAGCGTAACGTCTGGAATCAGAATGAAATGTTAGCCGCAGTCGGTGCGTCTTTTATAACAATATGCAAATGAGAGGGGTAGCAGCTGGCCAAGACTGATTATTGACCTGGGAGGTGGGGGAAAAGGGAAAAGAGAAGGTATTTATTTAAAATAATTCGCATAACTTTTGACTAAAATAAGATAACCAAATTCTTCTTTTACCAAAATGTTTGTCTTACATAGACCTTTTCAATGATGTATCGCTTGTCCAAATCCGTCAATCCGTTATCAAGCTATAGCCATTTTAATTTTTCAGGTCATGACCGGTCGTTCACCCGGAGTAGTGGGGGAAGGAGTGGGGGAAGGAGTGGGGGAAGGGGGGGGGGGAATCGACTCCATTTTTTCGGGGGGGGGAGGGGGGGGAGGGGGGGGGAGAATCGACTCCATTTTTTCGGGGGGGGGAGGGAGGGAGGGGGGGGGAGGGAGGGGGGGGGAATCGACTCCATTTTTTCGGGGGGGGGAGGGGGGGGGGGTCATTGACCCTTCCAAAAGTCGGTCAAGGTCATTCAAGATTTATAATGATCCAAGGTGATGGGAACAGTAATACTGTTCCCACCACCCTGTTTGCCTAACGGTTCCCACTCCCAACCCACTAGTTACGTTCTGCAAGGGACATCGACGCAATTTTGTTTGGACCGTCCGGGTCTACCGTAACGGTCCGGTCCGGGTCTACCGTAACCATGAATTCCAAGGGAAACTGGAACACCTAATGCAGAAACGCAACTCTAACCCCACCCAAACTAATCCCACCCATCATATTCCTAAACAAAATGCAAAAAACCTAGTCCGCAATTTGCGGATGTCCCACCCCTTCTAAGTGAAGTTCAACTGAACTTCTGAATTTACAGTTAATCTACCCCCTAACATCTAGCTGAAAGGCAAAACAACGACATAAATTATTAATATCAACACTTAAAACTAACAACACATCATTATTAAAAACCAAATAATTCAACACAACCAAATACCTTCATTATTCTTAAAATTAATACACCTTAATGCTAAACACCTCTTAAAATTAATACACCTTAATGCTAAACCCAACTTATAACTAACATCGCAATGCGCAAATTATTTCTTAAATTAAATACAACTTAAAACTAAACACACACACACATACCACATTGCATTAAAAAACGCAACGTAGTAGAAGAAGTTCAAATATATATAGGCCTACTATATATTTGAAACCTCTTGCTGAGTCGCCAACAACCTTTCGCTATGAAAGTTTGTTGACGACTGACGCTAAGATCAGGCTCGTATTGCTCCTCGGATTCTCGAGTAGTGGGGGAAGTTGTTTCACTCCAGTACAGTGTTCAATCCAGTCCAGTTCGCACCAGTGTAAAAGGAAGGCAAAGGAGTGGGGAGCGGCGCATGCGCAACAACACAAATCCAAGGTTTGAGGTTAGAATTATCCATGTGCAGTAGCCCTAAAGTGAGTAATACAGGACTAGGCGCATGCGCATAGCATAGACTCATTCCGATCCGGAGAACTTGTTGCATACGCAGCAGGTTTGAGGTTAGAATTATCCATGGCAGCTGCCATATTTAGTCTGGTTTCACCACATAAAGTCAACAACCGGTGGTGACCGGCCATTGACCTGGAGGAGTGGGGGAAGGAGTGGGGGAAGGAGTGGGGGAAGGAGTGGGGGAAGGGGGGGGGGCTCCATTTTTTCGGGGGGGGGGGGGGGGGTCATTGACCTTTCCGGTCGGTCATTGACCCCAAGGAGTAGGGATAGACACAGAACCCTACTTCTCTTACTACTCAGGTGAAAGTCGGTCAACCAGTCATTTGCTTGCCATCTGCCGCCATCTGGCTGGAGTTATTGCCTCTATAAAGGTGGGTAGTTTATCGCGCTACAAACATTCATTGCCTCGCATCCGCTCGGTCATCATCTCTCGTTAGTTTTATGTTATGACTACTTCACTTACTAGGTTTGAGGTTAGAATTATCCATGGAATAGCCTTCGTAAATTCTAACCTATAAAATTACTACTCTGGCTTTCTGTTTCAATTTCTTTTACACTTCATTTTATATCTCAGTCTTATTTTAACTTCTAAACTTAACACATCGGTTATGATGAGTGCACAATGTTTAAAATTAAAGCTTTTGCGAACACAACACATATTACGAAGTACTTCTAAACCTTCAATTTCAAAGTGTAAAACTAATTTAAATAGAGTTAGAAAGAAGTACAGTTTTAACCCATTATACTCAAAGACTTCGCAGGTTAATGTTGATGATAATGTTATTTACAACATTTTGCATTCTATGTTACAATTCAACAACTTTGAACTTGTTACACCTATCGACTGTGTTCAACAAGTTTTTTTATTTTACCCCTACTATTCCTCATATAAGCGCTGTCACCACAATTCCTACTTCATGCTCCTCTATTCTCTTCAGCTAAGCTAAGGTTTGAGGTTAGACTTATCCATAGCGGCCGCAATGTCTAGTTCAGTTTCACCACATAGAGTCGGCGACCGGTTATTGGTCTAAAGTAGTGGGGGAAGGGGTGGTGGGGAGAAGGTTGCCATTTTATAAGCCCTCTCCCTAGGTGGCGCTTCTCATTCAATCGCCAACTTTCAAACAATAAACACCTCTCCCATGGCACGAATGAATTAATTATCCCACTATCACCAACTAGTTCAACTTTGAACTATTTCTGGTAGTAGTTGGGTAGGCTTTTTTAAAACTTACTCTGGATGACCTTGACATACTTTCCAGGCCCCCAGTTATAACTGTTGAATTTCAGTTTTCATCTTACTCTTAATTTTTGTTCAACTTTTAGAGTTTAGTTAACACAGTTGAATTTTACTTTTCAACTAACTCTTCATTCATGCCCAATTCTACTTCAAATTCAGGGCATATGCTCTCGCCATCTGCACCCTGCAGCTGCCCTGGCAGCTGACACCATCTGACCCCTGCAGCTGCCCTGGCAGCTGACGTCACTTCCGGTTTAGAAGTGGCTTTTTCCCACTACTAAGATTATTTTAGATAGTAAGACCATTATACTTAAACAGAAGATGGATGAAATGTATGACTTTTTAAAAACAATATAAAGGTTTTAAATATCAGTACCATAATTAAGTTAAGAAACTTAAGGCTAAGGTACTAAATGATAAAATAAGAAACTGTGATTTTACTGCAAAAAACCTGCTGGAATTTGGTTAACAATTTTAAAAATGATTCTGTAAAAGGTGTAAAAGCTCAAAATATTGGTTTAAAAGTAGGTGATCTTCTTGAAGAAAACCCCCATACTGTTGGTAATATTTTTAATGATTATTTTATTGATACTGTGGAGGGAGATTTATGTAGTAATATTTCATCTTTTTGTAGGCCATCTAATTTTGTACATAATTCTCCATTGCATATTCTGAATTCGCTACCACAACTCAGTATGAAAGATATTTTGTATTTAATTGACAGTTACGCGTATCGAGTGCGCAAACAACTGTTTTCACGGACAGTCGTTGGAAAAAGTAGTTTTTAGCTATGTCTACAATTTAAGTAATATGTTTTCACTCTCTTTAAAATTTTTAACGTTAAATGAACTAATTTAAACTAAATTTGTAAGTGATTTATATGTATTTACAAACATTTATGCATTGTCATGAGTAAATAAAGCATCTGTTTGCATTACCAAACGTCCTGTGGTCATCGAAAGCAGGACTGATGTATGAGCGACACATTACTACTTGTCACACGGGAGCCAGAGGCGCAAAAGCCGTGTCCAGCTGCTGTAACTGCGACCATTCGTCATCAATAGCACCGACCCACAACATCTACGTGGCCGGTGGAACGGTGGAATTATTGATGTCCAACGATGAATTGTTTAATACATGAAATATTTAGTTTATGTTATTACCTGGTAGAGTCATTTTTCATTTAGTTTTCACAAAATTTCAACGCGTCTCGTTAATTAATTTGACCAGACAAAAACTTAATTTAAATATCAAAGAAAACATTGAGTGGTATTATAACCAACTGTGAAAGAAATTTACCTACAAAATTTTCGTTTTACTTTTTATTTACCTACAATCTTTGGTTGCAGTCGTAGCATAGATCACCCGTTCTTAAGAAAATTCCAAAAAAGTTTTAAGATGGCTGTGCTTTATCTATCTTCTATACATTAATAGGCAAGCATGTTTCATTTCCTCCTTTTTTCTCAGCTTGTGTGCATCGTAGAAGAAATCCGGGCATACCGTTAGAAAGGTATTGTGCTTTAGATGTGCAGAATCGCGTTATAATTCGCATCGGCCCAAGGGGCTACTACCTACAGGCTTTCAAAGTTACAATGTTAATCTTATGAGAGAGGGATCATTGAATGAATCATTAGACAGCTGTTGACATAACACATGCTAGCAAATCAGGAAGAACAGATGTATCAGCTATAAAACATTTCAAAGATAATTGGTTCAAGATTAACTGAAATTTTGGTCGAATTTCGACCGGTGGGCGATCTCTAGTACTTATTTAATACGCTAAGGCTTTTTTTGTTAAGAGAACTCCTTTTATAAATGTTCAGCGTATTTTAAAGTTTTTTGTGTCATTTCATAGGGCATTTGTCTGCAGTTTTTGTTGAAAATCAGAATTAAAATAAAGATGCTATCCATAATTGAAATTTTAAGTTTCCCCATCAGAATAATATTGAGCATTTAAAATATATTTTAATGTACAGCTGTCAATAAGTGTAGTTTTGTGTACTGATAATCACAATAATGAATTGGACATGAGTAATTGACTAATTAATAGTCTTAGACTTTCAGCTAAGACTATAAATTAAACTGCTTGATTTCGAACTACAAGTATATTAGTTAACTTTAAAGTTTCCAGCCAACTAAAAACCGTTTCGAGGTGGCTAATTACGACAAAGGTAAATGATTTAATAAAGTTAACAATTACTCTCAGTCCGTTCTTGGGCTACGAAATAAAATGTATTTGTGACTCAAAATCAAACCTACAAAAGTAGAGCTAACAAGAAACTATGTTTGCTATATACATAACTACCAGCAAGCTCTACTTGCAGCAACAAAGAACAGACTATAGCAAGATGACCATAAATACTTAATAAAAAATTACCGACAATATTTCTTTGGTAACTGAATTAATTTATTGAATCTATTCTTGTTGAAACCTTCCTGTATTTGTTATCATTATAAAAGTTAAACAGACCTTGGCGCCCGCAATTCCTTTATTGTGCAACTCAGTTGGTTGGTTATAGTTTCCGCTATCACGTAGCTATCAAATGCCAAATGACAAGATTGTGAAAACCTATACGTAAGCCAAACTAAAAGAAAATAATTTAAATATAAAAAAAATTAAATAACATTAAAACGACACCAATGACATATTAAATGTAATAGACCTGATAAATCAGCAATGGCCAAATATTGCTAAAATAAAAGTATAAAGTATCGGACATCTATATATACAGTGTGTAAATTAAGTATGGAAACAAATCTGTATTTTTTAAACCAAAATAGATAGAAATATTTGGTTTGTGGCATTGACTGTTAACTAAGGTTCTGGAATTTTTTGAATCAGAAAAAATGTTTCACCCCCTCAGGGGGGGTAGGGGTAGGGGGTAACTTATTTCTTTTAAATAGCAACCCCTATTGAGTGACCCCTCATTTTGAAGGGTTTGTCAAAAGAAATACAATGCCGTAAACCCAGGTCGGTATCTTACCCCTAACCAGAATGGCGGCCATTTTAAATTTCGAGATGGGCAAACGAAATCCAGTGTGGATACCCATATTTACCTTTTAAATGGGTTACATTGGGTAAGCCGAACTCCAGATACCATTATTAGATTGAAAAGTGGATGTTTTTATCGTATTCAAAATTTTGCCCCAGCCCCCAAAATAGAGGATTTTTGGGGGCAGCCCCAAATTTTTAAACGCAAACCCCTATTGAGTGACCCCTCGTTTTGAAGGGTTTGTCAAGACAAAAGCAGTGGCACAAATCTTAGGTCGATATGTCATCCCTAGACGAAATGGCAGGCATTCAAAAACTTGATTGGGTAAAAAAGCGCCCATTTCACCAATTAAAAATGTTGAATGCCTGCCATTTCGTCTAGTTATGGCATATCGACCTAAGATTTGTGCCACTGCTTTTGTCTTGACAAACCCTTCAAAACGAGGGGTCACTCAATAGGGGTTTGCGTTTAAAAATTTGGGGCTGCCCCCAAAATCCCCTATTTTGGGGGCTGGGGCAAAATTTTGAATACGATAAAAACATCCACTTTTCAATCTAATAATGGTATCTGGAGTTCGGCTTACCCAATGTAACCCATTTAAAAGGTAAATATGGGTATCCACACTGGATTTCGTTTGCCCATCTCGAAATTTAAAATGGCCGCCATTCTAGTTAGGGGTAAGATACCGACCTCGGGTTTACGGCATTGTATTTCTTTTGACAAACTCTTCAAAATGAGGGGTCACTCAATAGGGGTTGCTATTTAAAAGAAATAAGTTACCCCCTACCCCTACCCCCCCTGAGGGGGTGAAACATTTTTTCTGATTCAAAAAATTCCAGAACCTTAGTTAACAGTCAATGCCACAAACCAAATATTTCTATCTATTTTGGTTTAAAAAATACAGATTTGTTTCCATACTTAATTTACACACTGTATAATTCCGTAAGCGAATCGGTCCCCACGAAATATCTCGAGTTAGAATAAAGATAGGGTGACGCATGTTGGCTCATTTTAAAGCTTGAGGGCCGAGGACGCAAGGAAAAATACCAGAATTATCAAAAGTTACCTGGGCTTCGCCCCATTGGACCTTGAAGTTCCAATGTTAATCTAATGGGAAGAAGATTTTTAGATTTACATGTGTGTTTAAGCAGATGTTCCAGTGTTTTATTATAAACTCAGCTGGTTACTGAGCAGATATTTTGAGTAAAGATAACTTCATAGTTTATAATTTTTTAAATTGTAAATGTACTATAAAAAAAGGAGAACACTAATAGTCATGAACAGATTATGGATCCATATAGGACATTTCATCTTCGTGACCCCATCTATGTCATTAAGGAAATAGGAGTAGAAAGATTGGTATATTCAGCATAAAAAATAAAAAAGTTAAAATTATATTAGACGTTGCACGGTTGTTATAATGGTTAATTGTCTTTAGTGAATGTCGTTTAGTTATTACGTTATTGGCTATTTAGTAGTTAGAGTTGAAGAGTTTAATCTTTTTGTTGAATGTTTATTTATTTTCGACTAAATCATTATATGTAAACGACTAACATTTGATAACCTCCGTATGAGGAATATTTTGTTTTGGTTTTATCCTTTCTCTGCATTTTTCTTTACGCAGGTCGTAGAAAAACAATAAACGCCCGTTAATCAATAAAGACGGGGAGCTTTTTTATGTAAATAATGATATTGTGCGAAAACTAATAATATATCAATCAGTGTTCTACTTCATTGAGGAACAGACAAAATAGACTACAATCAATGTATGAGGGACGTCGGTGGCACGGAGCGTAAGGAGGCATGGGGACACGAGGGAGACATGGGAGAATAGGGGAAATATTGGGGGACACAGGAGGGCACGGAGGTACGGGGAGGGACGGCGGGGATGGCAGCAGAGGACCACGGGGAGTACAGGGGAGTTAGGGGATATGGGGGCACGTAGGGCACGAAGGGTGCCGGTGGCACTGGAGACAGGAGGGCATGAGGGGCTCGATGGAGGCATAGGCAACATGGGGTACAGGGAGGAACGGCGAGCATGAGGGTTCAAAAGCATGGAGGGTGCGGAAGCATAGGGGGTACCCTGGGGAGGCATGGGGATGCACTGGGGCGCGTGGTGGATGGGGGACGGGGCACAAGAAGCATTAGGTTTGTCGGTGGCAAAAGGGGTAGGTGGGACATGGTTGCCACGGGGAGCAACGTTGGGCATGGGGGTACGGAAACACAGGGTACCAAGGGGCACGTGGCGGAGCGGGAGTTGGAAGGCACAATGGGTACTATAGGGGGTCGGTGGCACCATACACGGGGGGGGGGGGGCAGAAGTATATGGGGACAATGGGGATTCTTAGGGGACCACGGGGAAGACTGGTGGGAAGGTGGGCACGGGAGTACCTGGGCGCGGGAGCATGGGGCACAAGGGTTGTCGGGGGCACTGGGGTTAGGAGGCATGGGGATATAGGTTGAATTATGAGGAATGGTGGAAATAGGGCACGGGGGTATGGATGCATGGGAATGGAGTTACAAGGGATGGGGCCTATTGGAGCCGTCGGTGGCACGGAAGCATCGGTTGGTTGGGCATGGAAGCATTGGGGAGGAATGAGGAAAACAGGGCACGGGGATGAACTACGGTCATGTGGGAAAGAGAGAATGAAGGGCACGGGGTTACGATGGGCAAGGGGGTAGAGGGCGTACAGGGGCATGGGGTAGTCGGGCCCCGGGGCATAGGGGGGTACAGGAAACACGGATCAGCAGAGGTGAACGGAAGCACGGGGAGGCATGGGGTCACCACGAGTGTAGGGGAGTGGGGAGCACAGGGTTCCAGGGTGAAGGAGTGTACAGTAGGTATTAATGGGCTTATGTTGTATTGAACTATTTTATTTATTTGGGTTAAAAACTCATCATGAACATGTGTAAGAGTAGTAAAGAACCCCCACTCCCAAAACATGAGGGGGTGCGAGGGGTGCGAATTTCCTAACAGTCCGGCAGACCTGTTTTTAACCGATTTTCGACACTTTTTGACCGGATTTTGGTTGGTTTTGGCCAAATATCAGCCCATTTCAGCCCATTAAGGGCATTTTTCAGGATTTTCAGATACTGATTTCCAGGAGCACTTAGAATTTAATCCAGTTGTTAATTTAATTAGGGGTCCTTTTTTGACCGCCTTCAGCTTCAAATTGACCGGTTTTTGACCGGATTCTGGCCGGTTTTGGCCAAATATCAGCCCATTTCAGGGCATTTCAGGATTTCCGATCTATAAAAATTGATATTGAAAGGTGAATTGCCCAACATCCCAGCCCCCTATAAAATTAACTTTAATTGCAATTTTATCTTCAAAGACACATTTTAGGCCAAAATTCTCCAATTTTTAACCCAGTTTAACCTCTTAAGATCTAATTCCTAAGGCCCAAGGCAGTAGACAAGCCCTAAAAACTAGCAGCTAAGGCTTTAACCTATCAATAAGCCCAATTAACCATTAGCATAGACATAATGTGTTGGACCTAAGATCTAAACGTAAGGCCTTGCACCTGAGTCTAAAGCCATAAAACATAGCAGCTAAGGCTTAAACCTGTGAATAGGGCCGATTAGCCACCAGCTTAGACCTAATGTGTTGGACCTAAGATCTAAACCTAAGGCCTAACAGCTGAGTCCAAAGCCCTAAAACCTAGCAGCTAAGGCTTAAACCTTTGAATAGGGCCGATTAGCCACCAGCTTAGACCTAATGTGTTGGACCTAAGATCTAAACCTAAGGCCTAACAGCTGAGTCCAAAGCCCTAAAACCTAGCAGCTAAGGCTTAAACCTTTGAATAGGGCCGATTAGCCACCAGCTTAGACCTAATGTGTTGGACCTAAGATCTAAATCTAAGGCCTAACAGCTGAATCCAAAGCCCTAAAACCTAGCAGCTAAGGCTTTGACCTGTGAATAGGACCTATAACCATTAGCACCTAATGTATTGTACCTAAGATCTAAATCTAAGGCCTTACAGCTGCGTCCAAAGCCCTAAAACCTAGCAGCTAAGGCTTTGACCTGTAAATAGGGCCTATTAGCCACCAGCTTAGACCTAATGAGTTGCACCTAAGATCTAAACCTTAGGCCTTGCACCTGAGTCCAAAACCCTAAAACCTATCAGCTAAGGATTTGACCTGTGAATAGGGCCTATTAGCCAACAGCCTAAACCTAATGTGTTGGCACTAAGATGTAAACGTAAGGCCTTGCACCTGAGTCCAAAGCCCTAAAACCTAGCAGCTAAGGCTTTAACCTGTGAATAGGACCTATTACCCAACAGCTTAGACCTAATGGGTTGAACCTAAAGTCTAAACCTAAGCCCTTGCACCTGAGTCCAAAACCCTAAAACCTAACAGCTAAGGCTTTGACCTGTGAATAGGGCCTATTATCTATCAGCTTAGGCCTAATGTGTTAGACATAAGATCTAAGCCTAAGGCCTTACACGTGGTTCCTAAGATGAAATGCCTTGGACTTAGGTCCTAAAACCTAGCAGCTAAGGCTTTGACCTGTGAATAGGACCTATTTGCATTTAGCTTAGACCTAATGTGTTGGACCTAAGATCTAAACCTCAGGCCTTGCACCTGAGTCCAAAGCCCTAAAAGCTAGCAGCTAAGGATTTGACCTGTGAATAGGGCCTATTATCCATCAGCGTAGGCCTTATGCGCTGGACCTAAGATCTAAACCTCAGGCCTTGCACCTGAGTCCAAAACCGTAAAACTTAGCAGCTAATGCTTTGACCCGTGCATAGGGCCTATTATCCACCAGCTTATGCCTAATGTGTTTGACCTCAGATCTAAACCTAAGGCCTTACACATGGTTCCTAAGACCAAATGCCTTGGACCAAATTAAATCCTTAGACGAACGATCTAATTCCATAGACCCAAGGCCTTAGACTTAGGTCCTAAAACCTAGCAGCTAAGGATTTGACCTGTGAATAGTACCTATTAGCAAACAGCCTAAACCTAACGTGTTGGAACTAAGATGTAAACCTAAGCCCTTGCATCTGAGTCCAAAACTCTAAAACCTAGCAGCTAAGGCTTTGACCTGTGAATAAGGCCTATTAGCCAACAGCCTAAACCTAATGTGTTGGCACTAAGATGTAAACCTAAGGCCTTGCACCTGAGTCCAAAGCCCTAAAAGCTAGCAGCTAAGGATTTGACCTGTGAATAGGGCCTATTATCCATCAGCGTAGGCCTTATGCGCTGGACCTAAGATCTAAACCTAAGCCCTTGCACCTGAGTAAAAAACCCTAAAACCTAGCAGCTAAGGATTTGACCTGTGAATAGGGCCTATTAGCCAACATCCTAAACCTAATGTGTTGGCACTAAGATGTAAACCTAAGGCCTTGGACCTGAGTCCTAAATCCTAAAACCAAGCAGCTAAGGATTTGACCTATGAATAGGGCCTATTATCCATCAGCGTAGGCCTAATGTGCTGGACCTAAGATGTAAACCTAAGGCCTTGCACCTGAGTCCAAAGCCCTAAAAGCTAGCAGATAAGGCTTTGACCTGTGAATAGGGCCTATTATCCATCAGCGTAGGCCTAATGTGCTGGACCTAAGATCTAAACCTAAGCCCTTGCACCTGAGTCCAAAACCCTAAAACCCTGCAGCTAAGGCTTTGACCTGTGAATAGGGCCTATTAGGCAACAGCCTAGAACTTATGTTTTGGGTCTAAGATGTAAACCTAAGGCCTTGCACCTGAGTCCAAAGCCCTAAAACCTAGCAGCTAAGGCTTTAACCTGTGAATAGGACCTATTACCCAACAGCTTAGACCTAATGTGTTGAACCTAAAGTCTAAACCTAAGGCCTTGCAACTGAGTCCAAAGCTCAAAAACCTAGTGGCTAAAGCTTTGACCTGTGTATAAGACCTATCAACCCCCAGCCAGGACCTAATGTGTTGGGACTAAGATGTAAACATAAGGCCTGACACCTTAGTACAAAGCCATAAAACCTTAAGATCTAAAAACTTACAAGGGGGCCGCGATTCACAGCCCCCCATGTATTGAGCAAACATTAGGCAACGAGGTCTTTTTTCTTTGATTATGAAATCATGACCAGAAATGGTTATCAGATTCAAATTGGAGTATTTAAGACCAACCTCCATCCATCTTACTCAAGACCTAAGGTCCTAACGCATGGACTTGACCGAAGACCTTAGGCTATACACCGTAGTCTAGGCTTTAAGGTTCTTAGACCCACATCCGAGGCCATAGAGTTAAGACCTGAACACTTACAAGTGGTCGCGATTCACGACCCTCCTGAAAAGACACTGTGGTCTAAACCTAATAATAGGTTCTTAGGACAAAGACCTAAGGCCCTACACCAGGGTCTAGAACCAAGATCTAAGGTCCGTGGTCCAGGCTTTTAGGTTCTTATACCCAAGTCATAAGGCCCTACACCAGGGTCTAAAACCAAGATCTAAGGTCCGTGGTCCAGGCTTTTAGGTTCTTATACCCAAGTCATAAGGCCCTACACCATGGTCTAAAACCAAGACCTAAGGTCCGTTGAGTAGGCTTTTATGTTCTTATACCCAAGACCTAAGGCCCTACACCAGGGTCTAAAACCAAGATCTAAGGTCCGTGGTCCAGGCTTTTAGGTTCTTATACCCAAGTCATAAGGCCCTACACCATGGTCTAAAACCAAGACCTAAGGTCCGTTGAGTAGGCTTTTATGTTCTTATACCCAAGACCTAAGGCCCTACACCAGGGTCTAGAACCAAGATCTAAGGTCCGTGGTCCAGGCTTTTAGGTTCTTATACCCAAGTCATAAGGCCCTACACCATGGTCTAAAACCAAGACCTAAGGTCCGTTAAGTAGGCTTTTATGTTCTTATACCCAAGACCTAAGGCCCTACACCAGGGTCTAGAACCAAGATCTAAGGTCCTTGGTCCAGGCTTTTAGGTTCTTATACCCAAGTCATAAGGCCCTACACCATGGTCTAAAACCAAGACCTAAGGTCCGTTGAGTAGGCTTTTATGTTCTTATACCCAAGACCTAAGGCCCTACACCAGGGTCTAGAACCAAGATCTAAGGTCCGTGGTCCAGGCTTTTAGGTTCTTATACCCAAGTCCTAAGGCCCTACACCATGGTCTAAAACCAAGACCTAAGGTCCGTTGAGTAGGCTTTTATGTTCTTATACCCAAGACCTAAGGCCCTACACCAGGGTCTAGAACCAAGATCTAAGGTCCTTGGTCCAGGCTTTTAGGTTCTTATACCCAAGTCATAAGGCCCTACACCATGGTCTAAAACCAAGACCTAAGGTCCGTTGAGTAGGCTTTTATGTTCTTATACCCAAGACCTAAGGCCCTACACCAGGGTCTAGAACCAAGATCTAAGGTCCGTGGTCCAGGCTTTTAGGTTCTTATACCCAAGTCCTAAGGCCCTACACCAGGGTCTAGAACCAAGATCTATGGTCCGTGGTCTAGGCTTTTAGGTTCTTATACCCAAGTCCTAAGGCCCTACACCAGGGTCTAGAACCAAGATCTAAGGTCCGTGGTCCAGGCTTTTAGGTTCTTATACCCAAGTCATAAGGCCCTACACCAGGGTCTAAAACCAAGATCTAAGGTCCGTGGTCCAGGCTTTTAGGTTCTTATACCCAAGTCATAAGGCCCTACACCATGGTCTAAAACCAAGATCTAAGGTCCGTGGTCCAGGCTTTTAGGTTCTTATACCCAAGTCCTAAGGCCCTACACCAGGGTCTAGAACCAAGATCTAAGGTCCGTGGTCCAGGCTTTTAGGTTCTTATACCCAAGTCATAAGGCCCTACACCATGGTCTAAAACCAAGATCTAAGGTCCGTGGTCCAGGCTTTTAGGTTCTTATACCCAAGTCATAAGGCCCTACACCATGGTCTAAAACCAAGATCTAAGGTCCGTGGTCTAGGCTTTTAGGTTCTTATACTCAAGATCTAAGGTCCGTGGTCTAGGCTTTTAGGTCCTAATACCCAAGTCCTAAGGCCCTACACCATGGTCTAGATCCGAGATCTAAGGTCCGTGGTCTAGGCTTTTAGGTTCTTATACCCAAATCCTAAGGCCCTATACCAGGGTCCAGAACCAAGATCTAAGGTCCGTGGTCTAGGCTTTTTGGTTCTTATACCCAAGACCTAAGGCTCTACACCATGGTCTAGAACCAAGATCTAAGGTCCGTGGTCTAGGCTTTTAGGTTATTATACCCAAGACCTAAGGCCCTACACCATAGGCTACAACCAAGACCTAAGGTTAGTTGATTAGGCATTTAGGTTCATAGACCCAAGACCATGCACCGTGTTCTAATACTCGTTTGAAAGGCGACCGGACCCAAGACCTAAGGCACCATGGCTTATATCACTAAGACCTAAGGATATACACCTTGATCCTAATGCTATACACCGTGGTCTAAGATCCTAGACACAATTTCTAATTCCATCATGGTCTAGATCCTTAAACCCTAAGGCCCTCCACCATGGACTAGTATTCATCTTAAACCGTGTGCAGTTGTGATTGTTTCGTCTCTAGCTAGAGAAAACTCGGCCTCTAAGTTCTTAGACCTAAGACCTAAAGCCATACACCGTGGTCTAGGATTTTAGGTTGTTAGACCCAAGACCTAAGGTCATACACCATGGACTAGGCATTTAAGCTCTTAGACTGAAGACCTAAAGCCATATACCGCGGGTTAGGGTTTTAAGCTCTGAGACCCAAGACCTAAGGCCTTGTTCCGTTTTCTAGGCTTTTAAGTATTTACACCCAAGGCCCAAGGCCCTACACCATGGTCTAGGCTTTTAAGCTCTTAGACCCAAGACCTAAGGCCATACACCCTGGTCTAGGATTTTAAGTATTTAGATCCAAGGCCTAAGGCCCTACACCGTGGTCTAGGCTTTTAAGCTCTTATACCCAAGACCCAAGGGCATACACACTGGTCTAGGCTTTTAAGTACTTAGGCCAAGACCTTAAGTCATAAACCGTGGGCTAGGCTTTTAAGCACTTAAACTCAATGCCTAAAGCGGTCCGCATGGGCTAGACTTAAGACCTAAGGCCATACACCCTGGTCTAGGCTTTTAAGTACTTAGACCCAAGACCTAAGGCCATACACCGTGGTCTAGGCTTTTAAGTACTTATACCCAAGACCTAAGGCCATACACCGTGGGCTAGGCTTTAAAGCTCTTAGACCCAAGCCCTAAAACCATAGGGCTAAGACTTGAAAACTTGCAAGTTAATCGCAATTCACGATCCCCGAACAGACACCGTGGTCTAGACCCAATACTTAAGGCCCTACACCTAGGTCTAGACCCATGAGCTATGGTCCTTCACTATGATCTAGACCCTAAGACCAAAGGCCTTACACTGTGGTCTAGTACTCGGCATAAACCGTTTGTAGTTGTGGTTGTTTCATCTATTTCTAGAGGTAAGTCGGCCTCTAAGTTCCTAGACCCTTTGGTCTTAGGGCCCTTTGGCCTTATACCACGGTCTAGTACTCGGCATAAGCCATGTGCAGTTGTGGTTGTTTCATCTATAGCTAGAGTAAAGTCCTAAGTTTTTAGACCCTAAGACCAAAGGCCTTACACCATGGTCTAGTACTCGGCATAAACCGTTTTGCAGTTGTGGTTGTTTCATCTACAGCTAGAGTTAAGTCGGCCTCAAGTTCTTAGACCCTAAGACCAAAGGCCTTACATCATGGTCTAGTATTCCTCTTAAGCCGTGTGCAGTGGTTAATTTGTCTATACTTAGAAGAAAGTCGGCCTTTAAGTTCTTAGACCCTAGACCTAAGACCCTACACCCATGGACTACAACCTGTACCTAAGGCCACATCCCGAGGTTTTGTACTCGTTTAAAACCGTGTGCAGTTGTGGTTGTTTCATCTATAGCTGGGCGAAGATTGGCCTTTAATAACTGTGTGCAGTTATTACTGTTTCGTAGGCAACGAGGTCTTTTTTCTTTGATTATGAAATCATGACCAGAAATGGTTATCAGATTCAAATTGGAGTATTTAAGACCAACCTCCATCCATCTTACTCAAGACCTAAGGTCCTAACGCATGGACTTGACCGAAGACCTTAGGCTATACACCGTAGTCTAGGCTTTAAGGTTCTTAGACCCACATCCGAGGCCATAGAGTTAAGACCTGAACACTTACAAGTGGTCGCGATTCACGACCCTCCTGAAAAGACACTGTGGTCTAAACCTAATAATAGGTTCTTAGGACAAAGACCTAAGGCCCTACACCAGGGTCTAGAACCAAGATCTAAGGTCCGTGGTCCAGGCTTTTAGGTTCTTATACCCAAGTCATAAGGCCCTACACCAGGGTCTAAAACCAAGATCTAAGGTCCGTGGTCCAGGCTTTTAGGTTCTTATACCCAAGTCATAAGGCCCTACACCATGGTCTAAAACCAAGACCTAAGGTCCGTTGAGTAGGCTTTTATGTTCTTATACCCAAGACCTAAGGCCCTACACCAGGGTCTAAAACCAAGATCTAAGGTCCGTGGTCCAGGCTTTTAGGTTCTTATACCCAAGTCATAAGGCCCTACACCATGGTCTAAAACCAAGACCTAAGGTCCGTTGAGTAGGCTTTTATGTTCTTATACCCAAGTCATAAGGCCCTACACCATGGTCTAAAACCAAGACCTAAGGTCCGTTGAGTAGGCTTTTATGTTCTTATACCCAAGACCTAAGGCCCTACACCAGGGTCTAGAACCAAGATCTAAGGTCCGTGGTCCAGGCTTTTAGGTTCTTATACCCAAGTCATAAGGCCCTACACCATGGTCTAAAACCAAGACCTAAGGTCCGTTGAGTAGGCTTTTATGTTCTTATACCCAAGACCTAAGGCCCTACACCAGGGTCTAGAACCAAGATCTAAGGTCCTTGGTCCAGGCTTTTAGGTTCTTATACCCAAGTCATAAGGCCCTACACCATGGTCTAAAACCAAGACCTAAGGTCCGTTGAGTAGGCTTTTATGTTCTTATACCCAAGACCTAAGGCCCTACACCAGGGTCTAGAACCAAGATCTAAGGTCCGTGGTCCAGGCTTTTAGGTTCTTATACCCAAGTCCTAAGGCCCTACACCATGGTCTAAAACCAAGACCTAAGGTCCGTTGAGTAGGCTTTTATGTTCTTATACCCAAGACCTAAGGCCCTACACCAGGGTCTAGAACCAAGATCTAAGGTCCTTGGTCCAGGCTTTTAGGTTCTTATACCCAAGTCATAAGGCCCTACACCATGGTCTAAAACCAAGACCTAAGGTCCGTTGAGTAGGCTTTTATGTTCTTATACCCAAGACCTAAGGCCCTACACCAGGGTCTAGAACCAAGATCTAAGGTCCGTGGTCCAGGCTTTTAGGTTCTTATACCCAAGTCCTAAGGCCCTACACCAGGGTCTAGAACCAAGATCTATGGTCCGTGGTCTAGGCTTTTAGGTTCTTATACCCAAGTCCTAAGGCCCTACACCAGGGTCTAGAACCAAGATCTAAGGTCCGTGGTCCAGGCTTTTAGGTTCTTATACCCAAGTCATAAGGCCCTACACCAGGGTCTAAAACCAAGATCTAAGGTCCGTGGTCCAGGCTTTTAGGTTCTTATACCCAAGTCATAAGGCCCTACACCATGGTCTAAAACCAAGATCTAAGGTCCGTGGTCCAGGCTTTTAGGTTCTTATACCCAAGTCCTAAGGCCCTACACCAGGGTCTAGAACCAAGATCTAAGGTCCGTGGTCCAGGCTTTTAGGTTCTTATACCCAAGTCATAAGGCCCTACACCATGGTCTAAAACCAAGATCTAAGGTCCGTGGTCCAGGCTTTTAGGTTCTTATACCCAAGTCATAAGGCCCTACACCATGGTCTAAAACCAAGATCTAAGGTCCGTGGTCTAGGCTTTTAGGTTCTTATACTCAAGATCTAAGGTCCGTGGTCTAGGCTTTTAGGTCCTAATACCCAAGTCCTAAGGCCCTACACCATGGTCTAGATCCGAGATCTAAGGTCCGTGGTCTAGGCTTTTAGGTTCTTATACCCAAATCCTAAGGCCCTATACCAGGGTCCAGAACCAAGATCTAAGGTCCGTGGTCTAGGCTTTTTGGTTCTTATACCCAAGACCTAAGGCTCTACACCATGGTCTAGAACCAAGATCTAAGGTCCGTGGTCTAGGCTTTTAGGTTATTATACCCAAGACCTAAGGCCCTACACCATAGGCTACAACCAAGACCTAAGGTTAGTTGATTAGGCATTTAGGTTCATAGACCCAAGACCATGCACCGTGTTCTAATACTCGTTTGAAAGGCGACCGGACCCAAGACCTAAGGCACCATGGCTTATATCACTAAGACCTAAGGATATACACCTTGATCCTAATGCTATACACCGTGGTCTAAGATCCTAGACACAATTTCTAATTCCATCATGGTCTAGATCCTTAAACCCTAAGGCCCTCCACCATGGACTAGTATTCATCTTAAACCGTGTGCAGTTGTGATTGTTTCGTCTCTAGCTAGAGAAAACTCGGCCTCTAAGTTCTTAGACCTAAGACCTAAAGCCATACACCGTGGTCTAGGATTTTAGGTTGTTAGACCCAAGACCTAAGGTCATACACCATGGACTAGGCATTTAAGCTCTTAGACTGAAGACCTAAAGCCATATACCGCGGGTTAGGGTTTTAAGCTCTGAGACCCAAGACCTAAGGCCTTGTTCCGTTTTCTAGGCTTTTAAGTATTTACACCCAAGGCCCAAGGCCCTACACCATGGTCTAGGCTTTTAAGCTCTTAGACCCAAGACCTAAGGCCATACACCCTGGTCTAGGATTTTAAGTATTTAGATCCAAGGCCTAAGGCCCTACACCGTGGTCTAGGCTTTTAAGCTCTTATACCCAAGACCCAAGGGCATACACACTGGTCTAGGCTTTTAAGTACTTAGGCCAAGACCTTAAGTCATAAACCGTGGGCTAGGCTTTTAAGCACTTAAACTCAATGCCTAAAGCGGTCCGCATGGGCTAGACTTAAGACCTAAGGCCATACACCCTGGTCTAGGCTTTTAAGTACTTAGACCCAAGACCTAAGGCCATACACCGTGGTCTAGGCTTTTAAGTACTTATACCCAAGACCTAAGGCCATACACCGTGGGCTAGGCTTTAAAGCTCTTAGACCCAAGCCCTAAAACCATAGGGCTAAGACTTGAAAACTTGCAAGTTAATCGCAATTCACGATCCCCGAACAGACACCGTGGTCTAGACCCAATACTTAAGGCCCTACTCCTAGGTCTAGACTCATGAGCTATGGTCCTTCACTATGATCTAGACCCTAAGACCAAAGGCCTTACACTGTGGTCTAGTACTCGGCATAAACCGTTTGTAGTTGTGGTTGTTTCATCTATTTCTAGAGGTAAGTCGGCCTCTAAGTTCCTAGACCCTTTGGTCTTAGGGCCCTTTGGCCTTATACCACGGTCTAGTACTCGGCATAAGCCATGTGCAGTTGTGGTTGTTTCATCTATAGCTAGAGTAAAGTCCTAAGTTTTTAGACCCTAAGACCAAAGGCCTTACACCATGGTCTAGTACTCGGCATAAACCGTTTTGCAGTTGTGGTTGTTTCATCTACAGCTAGAGTTAAGTCGGCCTCAAGTTCTTAGACCCTAAGACCAAAGGCCTTACATCATGGTCTAGTATTCCTCTTAAGCCGTGTGCAGTGGTTAATTTGTCTATACTTAGAAGAAAGTCGGCCTTTAAGTTCTTAGACCCTAGACCTAAGACCCTACACCCATGGACTACAACCTGTACCTAAGGCCACATCCCGAGGTTTTGTACTCGTTTAAAACCGTGTGCAGTTGTGGTTGTTTCATCTATAGCTGGGCGAAGATTGGCCTTTAATAACTGTGTGCAGTTATTACTGTTTCGTCTCGAAAAAGAGAATGTTTAAGCTTTTACACCATAACTTAGAACGAAAACCCGTGGTCTTATTCCTAAAACCTAGGACCTTAGACCGATACCCTAGGACATAAGGGCTTAGACTTTTTGCTTTAGATCTAAGACGAAAGGAAATTAAATTAGGACCTAAGGCCTTACAATTTAGACCAACCCCAATCCCAAGCATTTAAGGCATTAGACCATGGACCTTTATTTATATGACCTTAAGCATTTGACCTAAGATCTAAGACTTATACTTAAGACTTAAGCCCTAAGACCCTACCCATGGACTAGTACTCGTCCTACACCGCGTGGGACCGTGTAAAATGGCGTGCATAAAGCCAATCATATGTATTATTTGAAAGCACAGCGCACGTGAACGCCTGTGTTTGCTGTTGGGCGTTTTAATGATTTGCGCTTTCGGGCGTTTTGCAAACTTGACCTGCATATTGCAAATTGATGTGTAGACGATGCCCTTTAATAATTAACGTGTGTGAATGTTTTTCAAAATCGATGTGTAGACGATATCCTTTTATATTTAACGTCTGCGAACGTTTTTCCAAATCGATGCCCAGACGCTGTTTTAAATAATCGACGCCTACGATTGTTTTTCAAAATCGATGTGTAGACGATGTTTTTTAATAAATAACGTCTGCGAACGTTTTTCCAAATCGATGCCCAGACGCTGTTTAAAATAATCGACGTCTACGATCGTTTTTTAAAATCGATGTGTAGACGATGTTTTTTAATAAATAACGTCTGCGAACGTTTTTCCAAATCGATGCCCAGACGCTGTTTAAAATAATCGACGTCTACGATCGTTTTTCAAAATCGATGTGTAGACGATGTTTTTTAATAAATAACGTCTGCGAACGTTTTTCCAAATCGATGCCCAGACGCTGTTTAAAATAATCGACGTCTACGATCGTTTTTCAAAATCGATGTGTAGACGATGTTTTTTAATAATTTACGTCTGCGATCGTTATTTCCGCGTCGAGTTTGCAAAACGCCCGAAAGCGCAAATCATTAAAACGCCCAACAGCAAACACAGGCGTTCACGTGCGCTGTGCTTTCAAATAATACATATGATTGGCTTTATGCACGCCATTTTACACGGTCCCACGCGGTGTAGGACGAGTACTAGTCCATGGGTAGGGTCTTAGGGCTTAAGTCTTAAGTATAAGTCTTAGATCTTAGGTCAAATGCTTAAGGTCATATAAATAAAGGTCCATGGTCTAATGCCTTAAATGCTTGGGATTGGGGTTGGTCTAAATTGTAAGGCCTTAGGTCCTAATTTAATTTCCTTTCGTCTTAGATCTAAAGCAAAAAGTCTAAGCCCTTATGTCCTAGGGTATCGGTCTAAGGTCCTAGGTTTTAGGAATAAGACCACGGGTTTTCGTTCTAAGTTATGGTGTAAAAGCTTAAACATTCTCTTTTTCGAGACGAAACAGTAATAACTGCACACAGTTATTAAAGGCCAATCTTCGCCCAGCTATAGATGAAACAACCACAACTGCACACGGTTTTAAACGAGTACAAAACCTCGGGATGTGGCCTTAGGTACAGGTTGTAGTCCATGGGTGTAGGGTCTTAGGTCTAGGGTCTAAGAACTTAAAGGCCGACTTTCTTCTAAGTATAGACAAATTAACCACTGCACACGGCTTAAGAGGAATACTAGACCATGATGTAAGGCCTTTGGTCTTAGGGTCTAAGAACTTAGAGGCCGACTTAACTCTAGCTGTAGATGAAACAACCACAACTGCAAAACGGTTTATGCCGAGTACTAGACCATGGTGTAAGGCCTTTGGTCTTAGGGTCTAAAAACTTAGGACTTTACTCTAGCTATAGATGAAACAACCACAACTGCACATGGCTTATGCCGAGTACTAGACCGTGGTATAAGGCCAAAGGGCCCTAAGACCAAAGGGTCTAGGAACTTAGAGGCCGACTTACCTCTAGAAATAGATGAAACAACCACAACTACAAACGGTTTATGCCGAGTACTAGACCACAGTGTAAGGCCTTTGGTCTTAGGGTCTAGATCATAGTGAAGGACCATAGCTCATGGGTCTAGACCTAGGTGTAGGGCCTTAAGTATTGGGTCTAGACCACGGTGTCTGTTCGGGGATCGTGAATTGCGATTAACTTGCAAGTTTTCAAGTCTTAGCCCTATGGTTTTAGGGCTTGGGTCTAAGAGCTTTAAAGCCTAGCCCACGGTGTATGGCCTTAGGTCTTGGGTATAAGTACTTAAAAGCCTAGACCACGGTGTATGGCCTTAGGTCTTGGGTCTAAGTACTTAAAAGCCTAGACCAGGGTGTATGGCCTTAGGTCTTAAGTCTAGCCCATGCGGACCGCTTTAGGCATTGAGTTTAAGTGCTTAAAAGCCTAGCCCACGGTTTATGACTTAAGGTCTTGGCCTAAGTACTTAAAAGCCTAGACCAGTGTGTATGCCCTTGGGTCTTGGGTATAAGAGCTTAAAAGCCTAGACCACGGTGTAGGGCCTTAGGCCTTGGATCTAAATACTTAAAATCCTAGACCAGGGTGTATGGCCTTAGGTCTTGGGTCTAAGAGCTTAAAAGCCTAGACCATGGTGTAGGGCCTTGGGCCTTGGGTGTAAATACTTAAAAGCCTAGAAAACGGAACAAGGCCTTAGGTCTTGGGTCTCAGAGCTTAAAACCCTAACCCGCGGTATATGGCTTTAGGTCTTCAGTCTAAGAGCTTAAATGCCTAGTCCATGGTGTATGACCTTAGGTCTTGGGTCTAACAACCTAAAATCCTAGACCACGGTGTATGGCTTTAGGTCTTAGGTCTAAGAACTTAGAGGCCGAGTTTTCTCTAGCTAGAGACGAAACAATCACAACTGCACACGGTTTAAGATGAATACTAGTCCATGGTGGAGGGCCTTAGGGTTTAAGGATCTAGACCATGATGGAATTAGAAATTGTGTCTAGGATCTTAGACCACGGTGTATAGCATTAGGATCAAGGTGTATATCCTTAGGTCTTAGTGATATAAGCCATGGTGCCTTAGGTCTTGGGTCCGGTCGCCTTTCAAACGAGTATTAGAACACGGTGCATGGTCTTGGGTCTATGAACCTAAATGCCTAATCAACTAACCTTAGGTCTTGGTTGTAGCCTATGGTGTAGGGCCTTAGGTCTTGGGTATAATAACCTAAAAGCCTAGACCACGGACCTTAGATCTTGGTTCTAGACCATGGTGTAGAGCCTTAGGTCTTGGGTATAAGAACCAAAAAGCCTAGACCACGGACCTTAGATCTTGGTTCTGGACCCTGGTATAGGGCCTTAGGATTTGGGTATAAGAACCTAAAAGCCTAGACCACGGACCTTAGATCTCGGATCTAGACCATGGTGTAGGGCCTTAGGACTTGGGTATTAGGACCTAAAAGCCTAGACCACGGACCTTAGATCTTGAGTATAAGAACCTAAAAGCCTAGACCACGGACCTTAGATCTTGGTTTTAGACCATGGTGTAGGGCCTTATGACTTGGGTATAAGAACCTAAAAGCCTGGACCACGGACCTTAGATCTTGGTTCTAGACCCTGGTGTAGGGCCTTAGGACTTGGGTATAAGAACCTAAAAGCCTGGACCACGGACCTTAGATCTTGGTTTTAGACCATGGTGTAGGGCCTTATGACTTGGGTATAAGAACCTAAAAGCCTGGACCACGGACCTTAGATCTTGGTTCTAGATCCTGGTGTAGGGCCTTAGGTCTTTGTCCTAAGAACCTATTATTAGGTTTAGACCACAGTGTCTTTTCAGGAGGGTCGTGAATCGCGACCACTTGTAAGTGTTCAGGTCTTAACTCTATGGCCTCGGATGTGGGTCTAAGAACCTTAAAGCCTAGACTACGGTGTATAGCCTAAGGTCTTCGGTCAAGTCCATGCGTTAGGACCTTAGGTCTTGAGTAAGATGGATGGAGGTTGGTCTTAAATACTCCAATTTGAATCTGATAACCATTTCTGGTCATGATTTCATAATCAAAGAAAAAAGACCTCGTTGCCTAATGTTTGCTCAATACATGGGGGGCTGTGAATCGCGGCCCCCTTGTAAGTTTTTAGATCTTAAGGTTTTATGGCTTTGTACTAAGGTGTCAGGCCTTATGTTTACATCTTAGTCCCAACACATTAGGTCCTGGCTGGGGGTTGATAGGTCTTATACACAGGTCAAAGCTTTAGCCACTAGGTTTTTGAGCTTTGGACTCAGTTGCAAGGCCTTAGGTTTAGACTTTAGGTTCAACACATTAGGTCTAAGCTGTTGGGTAATAGGTCCTATTCACAGGTTAAAGCCTTAGCTGCTAGGTTTTAGGGCTTTGGACTCAGGTGCAAGGCCTTACGTTTACATCTTAGTGCCAACACATTAGGTTTAGGCTGTTGGCTAATAGGCCCTATTCACAGGTCAAATCCTTAGCTGATAGGTTTTAGGGTTTTGGACTCAGGTGCAAGGCCTAAGGTTTAGATCTTAGGTGCAACTCATTAGGTCTAAGCTGGTGGCTAATAGGCCCTATTTACAGGTCAAAGCCTTAGCTGCTAGGTTTTAGGGCTTTGGACGCAGCTGTAAGGCCTTAGATTTAGATCTTAGGTACAACACATTAGGTGCTAATGGTTATAGGTCCTATTCACAGGTCAAAGCCTTAGCTGCTAGGTTTTAGGGCTTTGGATTCAGCTGTTAGGCCTTAGATTTAGATCTTAGGTCCAACACATTAGGTCTAAGCTGGTGGCTAATCGGCCCTATTCAAAGGTTTAAGCCTTAGCTGCTAGGTTTTAGGGCTTTGGACTCAGCTGTTAGGCCTTAGGTTTAGATCTTAGGTCCAACACATTAGGTCTAAGCTGGTGGCTAATCGGCCCTATTCAAAGGTTTAAGCCTTAGCTGCTAGGTTTTAGGGCTTTGGACTCAGCTGTTAGGCCTTAGGTTTAGATCTTAGGTCCAACACATTAGGTCTAAGCTGGTGGCTAATCGGCCCTATTCACAGGTTTAAGCCTTAGCTGCTATGTTTTATGGCTTTGGACTCAGGTGCAAGGCCTTACGTTTAGATCTTAGGTCCAACACATTATGTCTATGCTAATGGTTAATTGGGCTTATTGATAGGTTAAAGCCTTAGCTGCTAGTTTTTAGGGCTTGTCTACTGCCTTGGGCCTTAGGAATTAGATCTTAAGAGGTTAAACTGGGTTAAAAATTGGAGAATTTTGGCCTAAAATGTGTCTTTGAAGATAAAATTGCAATTAAAGTTAATTTTATAGGGGGCTGGGATGTTGGGCAATTCACCTTTCAATATCAATTTTTATAGATCGGAAATCATGAAATGCCCTGAAATGGGCTGATATTTGGCCAAAACCGGCCAGAATCCGGTCAAAAACCGGTCAATTTGAAGCTGAAGGCGGTCAAAAAAGGACCCCTAATTAAATTAACAACTGGATTAAATTCTAAGTGCTCCTGGAAATCAGTATCTGAAAATCCTGAAAAATGCCCTTAATGGGCTGAAATGGGCTGATATTTGGCCAAAACCAACCAAAATCCGGTCAAAAAGTGTCGAAAATCGGTTAAAAACAGGTCTGCAGGACTGTTAGGAAATTCGCACCCCTCGCACCCCCTCATGTTTTGGGAGTGGGGGTTCTTTACTACTTGTAAGGTTAAAACTATTTTTAACCTTAATAAAATAAGGAAGTATAATACCTTTTACTATGTTTGGTAGCATAATAGTGCAATAATTTTCTTTTTTTTTCACAAAATAGATTACTGTATTTTAATACAGGGGAAATTATTAGTAAATTACTGATTTGATACCGCCAAAAAGTTTCGTCAAAATTAGGAAATATTTTATTAGAAAACCCAAACTTGAAATTTACACTACAGCTTGAGAAAAATACAGTAGGTCTAATACTGCAAGGAGATTTTTGGAGAAATCACCATTTTGATTTTTAGGGGCCTTTGCCCCTACACTCCACTAGTTAACTATTAAAACTATTAAAGTATCTGACATGTGCTTTCGTTAGAGATATGGTGAACCTGTAAATTAGAATCCGGTGAACTATAATATATTAATATATGCACTCTTAGAAGTCAATTCGAACCAAATGTATATCTTAGGTAATGTTTTATGTGTTTTCTGAATTAAGGTAAAGTAAGAGACGTCCAACCAGATTTAAAAAAGAAAGGAAAACAAAGCATTTATGACTTTAGAGGTAAATTTAGAGGTAAACAAGCGGTTGAGTGACTTCCTCTATGCCTCACTGATTCCACCCCACATATGTCAACAGTAATGGACGTCCGCGGCCAGTGTGGGTGACCTGATGATGCTGGTGACGAGCTGTGAGCGGACTGATGATGTCACATCAGTTTATATACCAGATCCGCTCCATGTGTTGTACACCACGCCATCACTGCACACATATGTCAACAGTAATGGACGTCCGCGGCCAGTGTGGGTGACCTAATGATGCTGGTGACGAGCTGTGAGCGGACTGATGATGTCACATCAGTTTATATACCAGATCCGCTCCACGAGTTGTACACCTCGCCATCACTGCACACATATGTCAACAGTAATGGACGTCCGCGGCCAGTGTGGGTGACCTGATGATCCTGGTGACGAACTGTGAGCGGACTTATGATGTCACATCAGTTTATATACCAGATCCGCTCCACGAGTTGTACACCACGCCATCACTGCACACATATGTCAACAGTAATAGACGTCCGCGGCCAGTTTGTGAGACATGACGATCCTGGTGACGAGCTGCAAGTGGACTGATGATGTCACATCAGTTTATATACCAGATCCGCTCAATGAGTTGTACACCACGCGATCACTGCCCACATATGTCAACAGTAATGGACGTCCGCGGCCAGTGTGAGAGACCTAATGATCCTGGTGACGAGCTGCGAGCGGACTGATGATGTCAAATAAGTTTATATACCAGATCCACTCCACGAGTTGTACACCACGCCATCACTGCACACATATGTCAACAGCAATAGACGTCCATGGCCAGTGTGGGTGACCTGATGATCCTGGTGACGAGCTGTGAGCGGACTGAAGATGTCACATCAGTTTATATACCAGATCCGCTCCACGAGTTGTACACCAAGCCATTACTGCACACATATGTCAACAGTAATGGACGTCCGCGGCCAGTGTGGGTGACCTGATTATCCTGGTGACGAACTGTGAGCGGACTGATGATGTCACATCAGTTTATATACCAGATCCGCTCCACGAGTTGTACACCACGCCATCACTGCACACATATGTCAACAGTAATGGACGTCCGCGGCCAGTGTGAGAGACCTGATGATCCTGGTGACGAGCTGCGAGCGGACTGATGATGTCACATCAGTTTATATACCAGATCCACTCCACGAGCTGTACACCACGCCATCACTGCACACATATGTCAACAGTAATAGACGTCCGTGGCCATGTGTGGGTGACCTGATGATCCTGGTGACGAGCTGTGAGCGGACTGAAGATGTCACATCAGTTTATATACCAGATCCGCTCCACGAGTTGTACACCACGCCATCACTGCACACATATGTCAACAGTAATGGACGTCCGCGGCCAGTGTGTGAGACATGACGATCCTGGTGACGAGCTGTGAGCGGACTGATGATGTCACATCAGTTTATATACCAGATCCGCTCCATGAGTTGTACACCACGCCATCACTGCCCACATATGTCAACAGTAATGGACGTCCGCGGCCAGTGTGGGTGACCTGATGATCCTGGTGACGAGCTGTGAGCGGACTGATGATGTCACATCAGTTTATATACCAGATCCGCTCCATGAGTTGTACACCACGCCATCACTGCCCACATATGTCAACAGTAATGGACGTCCGCGGCCAGTGTGGGTGACCTGATGATCCTGGTGACGAGCTGTGAGCGGACTGATGATGTCACATCAGTTTATATACCGGATCTGTTCCACGAGTTGTACACCACGCCGTCACTGCACACGTTTTATTCGAAGCGATTGACATTTAACATTGACAAAAAATTCATACTTAATTCATGAAACATCGAAATTCCCTTATTATTGATGTACACTCTTGGGACCGCTTTCCCCAAACATGTGTAACTTAAACATAGTTTAATTCCCTACTAAAATTTTTTGGGCTACTAATTAACAGTCCTGTCCAAGGAGAATGTCGGCCTTAGTCAGTAACAAGACTACAAGATCGCACCACAATCACCCTACACTCATCTCTCATTCATATTCAGGTTTAAGTCCCTGCCTAAAAAAAAGTGATTAAATTATTTGGCGATTTAAACTTGAAGCTAGTTTTAAACTGACTAAGGAAAGGTGACTCTTAGGGCAGGTTTTTCCATACACGTTCAACTTAATCTTACTTTAATTCAATGTTAATCATATGGAACATTTTTGTTTCAACTTGAGTTTAAGTTTAAATTTGTTTCGAAAACCTCACCCTTAGTATCCCCATTCTTGATGCGACAAAATGCCCCTCTTGTGGTGGATTGTTTTGGGAGGAATTGTGTTATTTTTGTGGGGAAGGGGGATTGGTTTTCGTGGGTTTAAAAATCTCAAAGTTCGTTGATTTGTAATTAAAAAGTTATAAACCTAATTTGACCTAAGTTCTCTATTTTTAAATATTTTTTAATTGGTGGTACAAACAATTATTATAAAGTGCTAAAATTTAATTATGTTGTGAGTTTTTTTTGCATGTTATTAAATATTAATAAAGCACGTGAATCAGTATAGCTGTTTTAAAAGTCCAAAATATAAAACTAACTAATCCCTTAGATCAAAACAATGGCCGGTTTACAGGAATGGCAAAAAGGTAACTGCTTTACTACTCCTAATTAGTGATAATCCTTTAATTGGAAAGTTAACGCCCAACATTATAGCAGTGATCCGATACAGCCTTTAACGCCCTGCAACGGCAACGGCAATAGCACGTATTCGCTAGCTGACCTCAGCCGATGTAATCGGCCAATTTTATATGTTCTTCATCCATGTGACATAATACCAATTCAATAAAAATGTTAAATAAAACAAATATTTTTCACTCCACATAAATAGTAGATATTTAGTGATATAGCTGCTGATATAGCAAATGATAAAAGAGAAAATAAGTTTCAAAACTTGTAATTTAAAGGATACCAATTTGGACCCATGACGGAATTGAGGTAATTTAACCTTATATTTATTTCTGTAATTTAAAGCAAGGAAAAATTATCAGCTGATTTTATCCCTCTTTAAATTTACCTTCACTCGCGCTCAATCAGTTCTCCATTTGCCCACTTCAAGCGTGTTTCTTTAAACTTTATTTGTATAATTTATAATCAGCGGTTTTTACTGTTTAACAATGTATAAGTCAATAAAATAGGCATATGCTATTTTTGCGTCGTGATGTAAAGGATCGTTCATAAGTTGTACTTAAAGTCAGGAATTTGCTCCAAATATTTCCGAGCTTAGCTTCACTTCGTGCGTCAAACTCCTTCTCACGTCCTCGGCTTCGCCTCACATGAGACTTGAGCGCGCTCCGGAAAATGCCACTTTCGGTAATTGTAATGAAATATACTATTCTGGTTATATTTAAAAATAAGACTCTGCCTATTAACTCTATAAAAACATACAATACACAATATTTAATAAAATACACTCAATCCGTTTTTTGTCTGCTTATTTTATATAATTTTTAATGAATCCATGGCATCCTTAAAACGATTTGAGATAAGGAATTTAATCTTGGGACAGCTGTGAAGTGCTAAAAAAATATACATAAGTGCATACACTTATGTATATAAAAAAATACACATGTATTATTATCATTTTTTTTTTATTCGCCTTATTCAAAACCACACGATTTCGTAAAAAAATGATTTCTCTATTGTTTGCCGTTTCAATTTTACAATATTAGTAATTTTGGCTAAATGATTGATTTTTGCAACGTTTAAGTATTTTAAAAAACTAATTAATTTATAGTTTTTTTTTATCCTAATTTTAATTTTAAATGGGCGCCATTTTGAAAACATAACAGTTACAAATGTCAAAATTCATTTGGAATCGTATTTTAACACACTGAAAAGAAGTCATAAGTTTGGGTTATGTGCCTAAATTATTTCCAAAGATGTAGTGGAGTAATTAAAAATACGTACATACAGACAATCAAACAGACCGAAAATAGGAGGCATGTGTTACTGTATTTGTTGCTCGTTTTGTCCTGCTGAATAATCTGGTAAAGTTTGTAAAAGTTGAAGCTGGACACCCCATATAAAGCTGAAATAATGTAAAAGTTGACAAATATCTTAATATAAAAAAGAAATATAATAGGCAAAAGCAAAAACACTTATATCTTAAATTACTATCTTAACCATACGCTCTGTTGTTTTAATGGGATCTTTCTGTGTCCTAATACCACTGCAGCCAATAATAAGCCACATTTATAATGTTAGCGAAGGACCGCTCCAGCAATTGCTTCAAACGAAGTCGAATTTAGACAGAGCATTAACGAGGACTGGCAATTAACTTGCAACCCTTTGACTGTCCATTAACGCGTCAGACACAGAGATTTACGACATAAGCCAACATCGTGGAGTTCTGCGTCAACTTTAACCAACTGTTTTAGGTATTTTATAGCAACATTTTAATGTTATCCCACAATGACATTTTGGTATTAAAGTTTTAAGTTGAATAGTAAATGGCGTTTTTCTATTTTTTTATTATTTTTTATTTTAACTAAATTAAAAACACCTTGGTTGCAGCAGACCTGCGTACTCAGCGAATTTCTAATGGAATTTGAGATTTTTTTATTTCCCCCATAAAAACCATAGGAATGTGTATGTAGGTTGGCTGCCATGGATTGTTGCTAGAAATTTAGGATAATCCGTAATAAGTGAAGGTCAAATATAAAATTGTATCAATATTTGGCTCTATTAATTTTCCCCATAAACATCAAGTTGGTGAGTATGTAGGTTTGCCGCGATGAGGGTCGTAATCAAATATAAGTTAAACCCTATCTAGTGGATGTACATGCAAAAGTTTATCAACCTATGTCAATAAATAAACAGCAAGATTAGGAGTTTGATGATTTCCCATAAAAATAACTTGGGAAACACATTTTTTATTTTCACCGTAATCCGTTAAACTAAATACTGAATTGTTTTTTTTTTTTTTAGAGTTCTTAAAAATAGTTTCGTTAAAAAACGGTGAATTTGAAAAAAAAATTAGGTTGAAAAAAATGAAACACATTTTTGCCCTTTTAAAACCCCGTTACCCCATCCAATCATACTGGGTGTCATTGGACTTGGGAAACAGACTCAAAGCAAAAGAGAAAGTACTAGAAATAAATGTTACAATGATTTGTTAAACTATTTTTGTCTTTAGATTATGTCGAAAATGTTTAAAAATAATATTCTTGACATGTAACGCAAAGTCAGGACATAAAACCTCGATTATTTTTACTACTTTGAATTAATTCATAGCCGATTGAGGCAGTCGGTTGGGAGTTCTACTGGTTTTATTGCTTTATCCATAGTAAATAATGGGAGTTCAGTTTTACCTCTTGAGTACATGATTGATGAATCCATCAGAAAGAAACAGAATGAACGTTACTGTTGGAGAGACATTTCTCTGTGTAATGTTTCTCAACTTTAATCACCTGATGTTTTATCTTTGTTTGTTTACATTTAAATTTATTCTGGTTTTGTGTTGTTGTTAGTAAAAAAAATGAATGTTCAACTTTTGTTCTTTTTATTATAATTAAATAGTTTCATCCCACATATATCCCTGGGGCACATTTTATCATCTCTCTTTTCAGGTTATGGGCCTCTCCACGTTAACTGTATAAATATTTATTGCAAAACATTAAAGTAGGAATTTTTCATTATATTTTTTGTCTCACATTTGTTGCAATTTTTGTTGAATTTCATTCACAAAATTGGGTTATAAAATCAACAATATGGGAGAAAGGGAAATGAAAATAGGTATTGAACTACTTGAAGGAGTTTCCAACTTCAATAATTGGAAGTTTGCAATGAAAATGGCCCTGATGCATGAGGATATATGGAGTTCCATTGAACCAGATGAAACTAAGGAAGGTGAGGTAAGAACACCAGAGGATTTGGTAAGTGTAAAGAGAAAAGATCAGAAAGCACTTGCTAAAATATGTTTATTTGTGAAACCTTGTTGTTATCCTCACGTAAGAAATGCTAAAACTGCCAAAGAGGCTTGGGACAATCTTCAAAATGCTTTTGAAGATAAGGGATTAGTAAGACGGCTAAGTTTATTGAGGATTTTATTCAATATTAAACTTTCTCGATTTGAAACTATGGATGCTTATGTTACTAAAATTATGTCTCTAGCACAACAAATAGCAGACATAAGTAAACCTATTGAGGATGAGTTTCTTGCTGTAATTATGTTAAATGGCTTACCGAGTCATTATGAACCAATGGTAATGGCTTTAGAAAATTCGGGAGTCTCATTGACAGCAGAACTTATTAAATCCAAGCTACTTCAAGAAGATTTAAAGTCCGTCAGTCCTAGCCAAAACAACTCTGGTCAAAACGCATTAGCTTCACGTCACAATGTAAAACGTTTTGTTGTAAAGTGTTTTCGGTGTCACAAAACCGGTCATAAAGCTTCGGAATGTTTCAAAAACCCTGCTAATTCCGGAAAGAGTAATGCTAATAACAAACAGGCTAATCAAAAGTCAATTAAAACTAACAAAAATAATGATTGGTGTGTTTTGTCGGCATTATCAGCCAAAACTAGTGCAGATCGTTGGTATCTTGACTCAGCTTGTACTAACCACATGACAAGTCAAAAGCATTTGCTTGTTAAATACCAAAAATATAACAAAAATGGTATGGAGGTCACTATGGCGAATAATGAAAAGCTTAAAGTCGAAGGTCAGGGGGAGGCGACAGTCATGATAGATTCTGTTGAGAGAAAAATCACTGATGTTGTTTATGTACCTAATTTAAGCTTAAATTTACTTTCCGTGAGTCAGATGGTAAATAAAGGTTTGAAATTGGTTTTCTCTAATGACGGTTGTAACGTATATAAAGAGGAGGACTGTACTATCTCTGGTCACCCGGTAGCACATGCTACAAATGTGGATGGTCTTTACAAATTGGATACTGATTCTGATAACCAAATGTCAGCTAATCTTGCTGGTCAAGGTAAAGACAATATGGAAGAGCTATGGCACCGTCGACTAGCTCATTTGAATAGAAAATCCATGAATCTGTTGCGGAACAAGATGTCGACTGGAATATCATACTCTGGTCAAGGTTCACCCTGTGTTTCTTGCATACAAGGAAAACAAACTACAACTCCTTATTCAAAATGTAAGAAAGGGACTCGCGCTACAGAGATTCTGGGTCTAGTACACTCTGACTTATGTGGCCCGATGAGTGTTAGTTCGCATGGAGGTGCAAGATATTTACTAACTCTCACTGATGATTTTTCGAGAAAGACATTCGGTTACTTTTTGAAACAGAAAGATGAAGTTGTTCCTAGAATTAAAGAGTGGAAATTGTTGGTTGAAAATGAAACTGGGAAGCGCTTGAAGAAACTTCGTACCGATAATGGGGGTGAATTTGTTAACAGGGAACTTGAAAATTTTCTTAAAGCTTCTGGAGTGCAACATCAGACAAGTGCTCCATATTCACCGTCCCAGAATGGTGTTGCTGAAAGGGCAAACCGCACGATTTTTGAGAAAACTCGTGCTTTGTTGCATGATTCAGGATTGGACAAAAAGTATTGGGCTGAAGCGGCTAACACGGTAATTTATTTGAAGAACCGATCCCCTACTAAAGCCGTTTTGGGAAAAACACCTGAAGAGATGTGGTCTGGCAAAAAGGTCGATCTCAGTCATTTAAGAGTTTTTGGTTGCAGAGCTTTCGCTCATGTTCCTAGTACAATGCGGAAGAAACTTGATCATAAAAGTCGAGAGCTTATTTTTGTTGGTTACGCCCAAGATTCGAAAGCCTACCGACTTATTGATCCTAGATATCCTTCCAAAATAATTGTATCTAGGGATGTTGTCTTCATAGAGGAAAAACCAGTTGAAGGGGGCGATGTAAGTGCAGATATGAAATCTTACAAGATTTTGGATCTGACAAATGATGAGCCAGAACAATCCACTAAGGTTGCAGAGAACTTGGAAAGTGTAGTTGATTCAGAATCTACCTCCACTAAAGATGTTTCTAGTATGGAAGTTGAAACAGATACAGAAACTGGAAATACCTCCACTGAAGATGTTTCTCATCTTGAAGTTGAAACTGACACTGAAACTCAAAATGACGAAGTAACAAGTGAAATTCAAGAGGTAAGAAGGTATCCGCAAAGGGAGCGAAAACCAAAGGACATGGGACCATTTCAAGTTTATAACGTGGTTCATGATCTTGACTATACGCCAACTAGTGTGTTTGAAGCACTAAATGGAAAAGAAAAAGATCTGTGGGAAAAAGCAATGAAAGAAGAATATCTCTCATTTAAAGAAAATGATGCTTGGACCTTAGTTGACTTACCAAAAGGGGCAAAACCTGTCAAATGTAAATGGGTGTTCAAGATCAAGAGAGATAGTAACGGTGATGTAACAAACTACAAAGCACGATTAGTAGCAAAGGGTTTTACTCAGAAATATGGCATTGACTACACAGAAACATTTTCTCCTGTTGTCAGAAACTCTACTCTCAGGATGTTGATGGCTCTTGCCACAGAGTTAGACCTGGACATTCATCATTTGGACTTTTCAACTGCTTTTTTGAATGGAGAACTGAAAGAAACAGTTTATATGCAGCAACCTGAAAACTTCATCGTACCAGGAAGAGAAGACAAGGTGTGTTTGTTAAAGAGGTCTATTTATGGTCTGAAACAGTCATCGAGGATGTGGAACGAGAAAATCAACCAGGTACTCAAATCTTTGAATTTCAATAGATTAAACTCAGAACCTTGTGTATATCGTAGAAACAATGGTAGTAACATTTGTATAATTGCACTATATGTTGATGATCTCTACTTGTTTTCAAATAATGAGACTGAAAAACATAATTTGATTGAGCGGTTAATGAGTTCTTTCAAGATGAAAGATTTAGGACCAGCTCAACACATCCTTGGAATGAGAATGAAGAGAACAAAAGACTCTCTAAGTTTGGATCAGTCGGTGTACATTCAAAATCTACTGGAGAAATTTAAAATGACTGATTGCAAACCTGTGAGCACTCCAATCGAGGTAGGAGTATCTCTTGAAAAGAACAAATCAGCTTGTGACGAGTCATATCCTTACCGGGAACTCGTAGGAAGTTTGATGTATCTAGCTGTAAATTGTAGGCCAGATATTGCTCATGCAGTTAGCTACCTTAGCCAGTTTAACAGCTGCTACGATGGTACACATTGGAAGGCAGCAAAACGAATCTTAAGGTACCTGAAGGGAACTATCGATTTGGCTCTTCAATATAGAAAAACAGGAAGTCTGGCAGTTACAGCATAAGTTGACGCTGATTGGGCCAATGATAAGGAAGATAGACATTCCTATACAGGATTCATCTTTCAGCTGGCAGGCGGACCCGTGAGCTGGGAAAGTAGAAAACAGCGTACTGTGGCGTTGTCAAGCACGGAAGCTGAGTACATGGCCTTAAGTGATGGAGCGAAGGAAGCCAAGTTTTTACAGAATGTTTTGTTGGAACTGTTGGGAAGAAAGAATTCAATTGTGATTTACAATGACAGCCAGTCTGCTCAAAAGTTATCAGTAAATCACATGCTGAACCGCAGAACCAAACATATTGATATAAGGAATCACTTCATAAGGGAAGCTGTGGAACAAGGGGACATAATCCTGAAGTATAAACCAACAGTCGAGATGCCAGCGGATATTTTGACAAAAGGTGTTCCTGGCCCACGACATCAAGAATTATTAAATATAATTGGACTGAATAAAGTGGATAAACATTAAGGGGTAGTGTTGGAGAGACATTTCTCTGTGTAATGTTTCTCAACTTTAATCACCTGATGTTTTATCTTTGTTTGTTTACATTTAAATTTATTCTGGTTTTGTGTTGTTGTTAGTAAAAAAATGAATGTTCAACTTTTGTTCTTTTTATTATAATTAAATAGTTTCATCCCACATATATCCCTGGGGCACATTTTATCATCTCTCTTTTCAGTTACTGCTATTATAAATTATTACACATTTGAAACGTTTACATACACTAGTAATTTTGACAACTGAATATTTAAAAAATCTTAAGGTTCAAAATACATTTGACAGCCTGAGATTTATTACCCTTGTACCAATTTAAAAATTTATTAGTAAATAAGAAATGAGCATTTTTCTATAGCAACCATTGTTAGGCAATATTTAAAGTTTTCTTTCTTTTTTTCAATTCACAGTAAGCTCTGTTAGTCATTCAGCCCGTCGACTTTCCGCCCTGGCGACAGACAGTGCGGGCCCAAGTGTCAATTATTCACAGCCACTCAGAGCTCAGCTGGGCCCGCGGTGACGCTTTATTATCACATTATGTTTTTTTTTTTTTTTTTTTTGTATTTTTTACTATTAAAAATGGCATTTTATTGAACTTACATGTTATGTTAGCTAATTGGAACAGTTTGTGAGATTGGCTGGGTGTAAAGGTTTACCGACTATTCGTGACAAATATTACTGTCCACTGTACAATTATTTGGTCTTTATCCTGAAAAAGGACATGTACCGGGTGTCTCAAATTAATTACAGATCCACAGTTTGTCCTACAATCTTTAAATAAAAATGTTTCCCATAAAATTGACCTCAAGGAATAATTTAAAAATAGTTTTAAAGTTGTAAAAATACAGAGTTCTAAAGACTGGGGTCAGAGTTGGAAATCTTGGAAATTT
Source organism: Neoaliturus tenellus (assembly GCA_030545055.2). Classification (NCBI taxonomy): domain Eukaryota; kingdom Metazoa; phylum Arthropoda; class Insecta; order Hemiptera; family Cicadellidae; genus Neoaliturus; species Neoaliturus tenellus. The sequence continues at coordinate 5,744,534 of CM061531.1, forward strand.
CAAATACAAACATACGACATTTTATACATCATTTCAAAGGACTTCTCAATAAAACATTTTGGTGGAAACAGAATCTAGTTATCTTCGTTTGTTTTAAAATCACGGCCATATTTGTAGTCAAAATCAAAATTAACAAAATACCCTAAAATTCTTTTATTATTTGTCATAAATAACTACTGATTTAAAATAATTAAAATAATACACATTTTTTACGTCAAACAACACTTTAAAAATATATATATATATATATATATATATATATATATATATATATATATACATTATGTAACTACAAAAAGGTAATATATTTCGGCACTCTATGTTGCCATCATCAGACCCTCTACGTGACTGAGTCACGTAGAGACCCTCAGTCACGAAGAGGGTCTGATGATGGCAACATAGAGTGCCGAAATATATTACCTTTTTGTAGTTACATAATGTATATTTTTTTAAATAAAAGTGTTGTTTGACGTAAAAAATGTGTATTATTTTAATTGTGATTTAACAACACGTAGGAATATGATTATCAAGAAATTAAAATAATTATTTGAAATACGCTAGCTTTACAATGATATAAGTCTCAAGAACACATTCATTAGAAAAACTGAGATTTCCATAATTTCAAAACAATGTTATGTTATGTAAACACATGTCATTTTTTATATTCATTTTAAAACTCTCGTTTAACTGAGCAACTTTGCATTTCTTGTTTTCAGCAATATGATTTTAATGCAAAGTTTGATCGCCTGCTATTTTTACTCGGTCATCTTTTTTAGTTCTTGTTTGCGGCATTGCTCTGTATTCTTAGAGACCTTTAATTTGATGTACATATTGACCTATGCTTGCATTTCAGTTTTTTTCCGACTCATTGAGGACCGTTCCCCCTTGGTACCGTCCAAAGACAATAATTACTTTAGGAAGTAGACTTTATTTATATATATTTATAAATTCAAAAACATTACAAACACTGACACTCAAAATCAATTTGCAAAGTTATAGTTTCATTACATAAATACTGTTAAAGATGTATCGTTTTTCCACCCTGTATATTTAAAAACTATATAATATTTTTGTCTGTGGATAATGACACGTTTTTTTAAATATGTAGTTACGCCTGAGTTTTTTTTTCACTTTGAAAGACTTCGTTAACTTATAATAATTAATGAATTTACATTAGGCCGGTTTGCTATAAACTAATTTAGTTGGTGAAAGACCATATATTTAAAATAAATAAAATTCAATGCTTTGTAATAGTTATTTTAAATGCTACTGTGGAGGATTTAAAGGATTTTTAAGTTTTTAATTTTCCCATCTGAAAATGTAGTGTACGTGAGTTCAGTGAGTCCAACCAAAGAGGTACTGAAAATATTTTATTTTCCTGAATTCTTGCAAATTAATGAACCACCCATGACCATCCATCAGCTTGAGGCATCGACCCGATCTGTTGGTCCCGAAAATTAAAGAGAGCGCGATGGGAAAATTCGGAAAATAAATTCACAGTTTTATTTAAAATTAAGTATTTTTATGTTAAACGCAATATATTATGCATTTTTCTCATATTTACTAAAAATATTCAACTATCTTTGCGTTTAGTACAAATTTTAATTAAATTCTAATAATAGTCACGCAAATTTTTATTTTTAGCGAATTTCCCATAGGGAATAAGCTATTACCGTAGGTCTCATGGTGAGACCTAAGCCCGGGACCATGTTACTTTTTCGTTTTGAGGTGCCCAGAGACCAAAAATAATAGTCACTAAAATTTATATATATATATATGTATGTATATATTTGTATATATATATATATATATATATATATATATATACGTATATATGTGTCCCTAGACACGATAACTCTCATAAAAATGGTCCGATCGACACCAAATTTGGTAGGGATGTGTAATCCTACGTTTATTCGGATGAGTTCGAAAACCAGACATATCGACCTACCGGAAGGGGTAGTTTTGGGGGGTTTTGTACCCCAAAAATGGGGTTTTTTGCATTTTTCATATGTAAATTTTAGAAATTTTAAATTTTTATTTTTACCATTGGATTTAGCTCAAAAACACACAATTTAGTATTTTGAAGCTTTGCTCTATCTCCACTGGTTACCGAGATATTACAAAGTCTAAAGACAGTACATTGTCTTTTGGGGCTCCAATCTTAATCTTATGGAGAATAAGGATGTGTTAATATTTCACTTATTAACCAATATTTTTTGATGAAACTTGGTATTTAGCTTCATTTGGTTGGGATTCATCCATTTAAGGTAAAAAATCTTGGTTTTTGTACTTATCATGGCAGCAAACCTGCATACTTTTTTCTCATGTTAATCATATGGAGAATAGGCAAACTCTTTTATTTATGGACAGATATTGATGAAATTTACTATATGGCTTTATATGGTCGAAATACATTTTTTCTAAGCTAAAAACCTACTTTTAGTGTCCCCCATGGCAGCATACCTGCATACTCTTTCCCTATATTTATCTTAAGGAGAATAGACATTTATCTCCCTATTTATGAGCACGTGATGAAATTTCGTTTACAAGTTTAGCTGGTCAAAATTAATATTACTAATTTGGAAATTCGCTGAGTACGCAGGTCTGCTGCGACGGGGGGTATTATTTTATATAAAAACTTTGCGTCCCGTAGTGTTCTCCAACCCTTTTATTCTTCAACCAGATTATTTTCATAAACATCCTCCTTTTTTTTTTTTTTTTTTTACTCTAAAGTACTTTTAAATAAATTTTTGAATATCCAATAACAGAGATGTAGGCATTACTTAGATAAAATACATTTAATTAGGTACAGTTTAAATTGTATATGATTGGTACTGGACCCACATGTAGACATGTTACGTGGAGGCCCGGTGGGGACAGCAGGACCACCATTATAAATTCATGCAAATTAAGGTTATTTAGATAGAAATATCGACATAGCTCCGTTATTTGTTATCAGATTCTTACATTTTTTATTATTTGTCAGATAATTTGACTTTTCACATTTTTTACATTGTTCAGTTTTTATCAAATTAACTGGTTTGGTGATATTTCAGTTTAAAACATTTAATGGCTACCATTTTATCAATACACATTTGAAAAATAATTTTACTTTTTTTATAATTAGCGTTGATGTGATAAAGGTTCATCCAAAATATAAACTTAATGCAATTATCTGTTATGGTAATAGAAATCATTAAATGTAAAAATCAAAATGGCGGCCTGCGGGTTAGCGAAGCATTTTAGAACATGTGAAATTTATGAAGCATTTTATGAACATTTCACATGGACTTTTTTTACCCAAGGCATCGCCACACTGAGTTTCGGAAGAGAGTTTCCGAACACCCGTGTATGAGAAATAAAGGATTATTTTTATTGTTAGACATAATCTTATAAAATATTTTCTGTAATGAATGAGAACGCAAGTTTTCAACTGTGGAAGATTTTAAAAAGATCAAAGAAAGAAAGCAGAGATCAGATACATCATACAGGGTGGTTATAAAGTCCCTTCCCCCCCCTAGTATTTTTCTACAATTTATATTAAAAGTGATTTTCAATGTCGGGAATCATTGTATAGGTACATATCTATCTATAATATATACAGCCCCATGTGTAACTGACTGACTGACTCACTCACTTATATGGGATACGAATTTCTGACGTATCTATTTAAGCTAGAGATTTGAAATTTGGCATACATCTAGCCTGAATGGTTAATGCTAAGTGTAAAATCTTAAACTTGCAAATTTTTAGTTTTAACCTACTAAAAAAATTCAAAATGGCGGATTTCCGAAATTGTAATTTTACTTTTTTTGCTGTAGCGCCCAAACGCTTCGTCCTATCTAAAATCTGAGAACAATACTACGATAGGGAATTTAATTTTCTACAATTTTGGTCCTTTAACTTTTTATCGTATCTCGCACCGTTAAGCCTCCAGAGCGTTTTTAATGAAATGCCGTTTTCGGTTTTCGGGCTCTAGTGACTAAGCCGATGGTTGTAAAATTTTTTTTAAGGTTTATTTCGATAGATCTTTTTAATATCTACAAATCTTCCCCTTATATATTTTGCCGTATCTCTACTAGTTTACTCACAAAAGTCATTTTTCACTTTTTCCGGATTTTGTGAACATAAGTAGTGGGAAAACACCGGTTCTGGGACACTAGAGAAATCGTAATTTTAGTATTTCAGCTTTAGCTGCCAAATGTATCTCTTCTCGTTTACTTATTATTTTTTTCTTTTTTCGGATCTTGTGAACGTAAGTAGTGGGAAAATACCGGTTCTGGTCCACTAGAGAAATCGTAATTTTAGTATTTCAGCTCTAGTGGCCTAACGGTTAGTCTAATCTTAAATCTGAGAGCAATATTACGATAGGGAATTGGATGATCTACAGTTTTTGTCCTTTGACTTTTTGTCGTACATCGCACCGTTAACACTCCAAACAGATTTTTGTGAAATTTATATTTAGTTTTAGGGCCCTAGCGACTAAATGGTTTGTCCTACAAAATGTTTAAATGACAACTTTTATAGGTATTTTTAATATCTACAATTTTGATTCTGACATACTTTGCCGTATCTCTTTCCGTTTACTCTCAAAATACATTTTTCACTTTTTCTCAGATGCCTGAAATTTAGCTACACACACATACCATGAGCATTAAATATAAAAGAAAAGTATCAATTTAAGCTTTAAATATCAAGATAATATCTTAAAAGTTTTAGACTTCCTGAACTATTAAACCAAGTCAGCGAAGATAAGGATAGAGTTTTGGGTGGAGGCCTCAATTAGCCTGTTCAGTTCTTAAGACTTAGAACAATTAACGAATTCGGGGCAACCCAAAATGGGGGCATGGGGGCGGAGCACCTTGGAACAGTTTGTGAGATTGGCTGGGTGTAAAGGTTTACCGACTATTCGTGACAAATATTACTGTCCACTGTACAATTATTTGGTCTTTATCCTGAAAAAGGACATGTACCGGGTGTCTCAAATTAATTACAGATCCACAGTTTGTCCTACAATCTTTAAATAAAAATGTTTCCCATAAAATTGACCTCAAGGAATAATTTAAAAATAGTTTTAAAGTTGTAAAAATACAGAGTTCTAAAGACTGGGGTCAGAGTTGGAAATCTTGGAAATTTCAAATACAAACATACGACATTTTATACATCATTTCAAAGGACTTCTCAATAAAACATTTTGGTGGAAACAGAATCTAGTTATCTTCGTTTGTTTTAAAATCACGGCCATATTTGTAGTCAAAATCAAAATTAACAAAATACCCTAAAATTCTTTTATTATTTGTCATAAATAACTACTGATTTAAAATAATTAAAATAATACACATTTTTTACGTCAAACAACACTTTAAAAATATATATATATATATATATATATATATATATATATATATATATATATATATATATATACATTATGTAACTACAAAAAGGTAATATATTTCGGCACTCTATGTTGCCATCATCAGACCCTCTACGTGACTGAGTCACGTAGAGACCCTCAGTCACGAAGAGGGTCTGATGATGGCAACATAGAGTGCCGAAATATATTACCTTTTTGTAGTTACATAATGTATATTTTTTTAAATAAAAGTGTTGTTTGACGTAAAAAATGTGTATTATTTTAATTGTGATTTAACAACACGTAGGAATATGATTATCAAGAAATTAAAATAATTATTTGAAATACGCTAGCTTTACAATGATATAAGTCTCAAGAACACATTCATTAGAAAAACTGAGATTTCCATAATTTCAAAACAATGTTATGTTATGTAAACACATGTCATTTTTTATATTCATTTTAAAACTCTCGTTTAACTGAGCAACTTTGCATTTCTTGTTTTCAGCAATATGATTTTAATGCAAAGTTTGATCGCCTGCTATTTTTACTCGGTCATCTTTTTTAGTTCTTGTTTGCGGCATTGCTCTGTATTCTTAGAGACCTTTAATTTGATGTACATATTGACCTATGCTTGCATTTCAGTTTTTTTCCGACTCATTGAGGACCGTTCCCCCTTGGTACCGTCCAAAGACAATAATTACTTTAGGAAGTAGACTTTATTTATATATATTTATAAATTCAAAAACATTACAAACACTGACACTCAAAATCAATTTGCAAAGTTATAGTTTCATTACATAAATACTGTTAAAGATGTATCGTTTTTCCACCCTGTATATTTAAAAACTATATAATATTTTTGTCTGTGGATAATGACACGTTTTTTTAAATATGTAGTTACGCCTGAGTTTTTTTTTCACTTTGAAAGACTTCGTTAACTTATAATAATTAATGAATTTACATTAGGCCGGTTTGCTATAAACTAATTTAGTTGGTGAAAGACCATATATTTAAAATAAATAAAATTCAATGCTTTGTAATAGTTATTTTAAATGCTACTGTGGAGGATTTAAAGGATTTTTAAGTTTTTAATTTTCCCATCTGAAAATGTAGTGTACGTGAGTTCAGTGAGTCCAACCAAAGAGGTACTGAAAATATTTTATTTTCCTGAATTCTTGCAAATTAATGAACCACCCATGACCATCCATCAGCTTGAGGCATCGACCCGATCTGTTGGTCCCGAAAATTAAAGAGAGCGCGATGGGAAAATTCGGAAAATAAATTCACAGTTTTATTTAAAATTAAGTATTTTTATGTTAAACGCAATATATTATGCATTTTTCTCATATTTACTAAAAATATTCAACTATCTTTGCGTTTAGTACAAATTTTAATTAAATTCTAATAATAGTCACGCAAATTTTTATTTTTAGCGAATTTCCCATAGGGAATAAGCTATTACCGTAGGTCTCATGGTGAGACCTAAGCCCGGGACCATGTTACTTTTTCGTTTTGAGGTGCCCAGAGACCAAAAATAATAGTCACTAAAATTTATATATATATATATATATATATATATATATATGTATGTATATATTTGTATATATATATATATATATATATATATATATATACGTATATATGTGTCCCTAGACACGATAACTCTCATAAAAATGGTCCGATCGACACCAAATTTGGTAGGGATGTGTAATCCTACGTTTATTCGGATGAGTTCGAAAACCAGACATATCGACCTACCGGAAGGGGTAGTTTTGGGGGGTTTTGTACCCCAAAAATGGGGTTTTTTGCATTTTTCATATGTAAATTTTAGAAATTTTAAATTTTTATTTTTACCATTGGATTTAGCTCAAAAACACACAATTTAGTATTTTGAAGCTTTGCTCTATCTCCACTGGTTACCGAGATATTACAAAGTCTAAAGACAGTACATTGTCTTTTGGGGCTCCAATCTTAATCTTATGGAGAATAAGGATGTGTTAATATTTCACTTATTAACCAATATTTTTTGATGAAACTTGGTATTTAGCTTCATTTGGTTGGGATTCATCCATTTAAGGTAAAAAATCTTGGTTTTTGTACTTATCATGGCAGCAAACCTGCATACTTTTTTCTCATGTTAATCATATGGAGAATAGGCAAACTCTTTTATTTATGGACAGATATTGATGAAATTTACTATATGGCTTTATATGGTCGAAATACATTTTTTCTAAGCTAAAAACCTACTTTTAGTGTCCCCCATGGCAGCATACCTGCATACTCTTTCCCTATATTTATCTTAAGGAGAATAGACATTTATCTCCCTATTTATGAGCACGTGATGAAATTTCGTTTACAAGTTTAGCTGGTCAAAATTAATATTACTAATTTGGAAATTCGCTGAGTACGCAGGTCTGCTGCGACGGGGGGTATTATTTTATATAAAAACTTTGCGTCCCGTAGTGTTCTCCAACCCTTTTATTCTTCAACCAGATTATTTTCATAAACATCCTCCTTTTTTTTTTTTTTTTTTTACTCTAAAGTACTTTTAAATAAATTTTTGAATATCCAATAACAGAGATGTAGGCATTACTTAGATAAAATACATTTAATTAGGTACAGTTTAAATTGTATATGATTGGTACTGGACCCACATGTAGACATGTTACGTGGAGGCCCGGTGGGGACAGCAGGACCACCATTATAAATTCATGCAAATTAAGGTTATTTAGATAGAAATATCGACATAGCTCCGTTATTTGTTATCAGATTCTTACATTTTTTATTATTTGTCAGATAATTTGACTTTTCACATTTTTTACATTGTTCAGTTTTTATCAAATTAACTGGTTTGGTGATATTTCAGTTTAAAACATTTAATGGCTACCATTTTATCAATACACATTTGAAAAATAATTTTACTTTTTTTATAATTAGCGTTGATGTGATAAAGGTTCATCCAAAATATAAACTTAATGCAATTATCTGTTATGGTAATAGAAATCATTAAATGTAAAAATCAAAATGGCGGCCTGCGGGTTAGCGAAGCATTTTAGAACATGTGAAATTTATGAAGCATTTTATGAACATTTCACATGGACTTTTTTTACCCAAGGCATCGCCACACTGAGTTTCGGAAGAGAGTTTCCGAACACCCGTGTATGAGAAATAAAGGATTATTTTTATTGTTAGACATAATCTTATAAAATATTTTCTGTAATGAATGAGAACGCAAGTTTTCAACTGTGGAAGATTTTAAAAAGATCAAAGAAAGAAAGCAGAGATCAGATACATCATACAGGGTGGTTATAAAGTCCCTTCCCCCCCCTAGTATTTTTCTACAATTTATATTAAAAGTGATTTTCAATGTCGGGAATCATTGTATAGGTACATACTCTAACTTTTGTAGTAATTTAAAATTTTGGGAGTTACCTGAGGTCTAAGATGTAAGAGTCAACTTCAAAATTCCTTATGAGAAGCTAGTCTTGCGACATGTCAAATAACACTGCCTTTTCCCCCTGAAAACAGTGGTGCAATCTAAATTCAAAAGGTTTATACCGTTTTCAAGATATCTGTAGGTCTAAGATGTAGGAGTCTACTTAAACATTTTAACTAGAAGCTAGTCATGTGTCTTGTCAAATAACACTGCCTTTTCCCCCTGAAAACAGTGGTGCATTCTAAATTCAAAAGGGTTATACCGTTTTCAAGATATCTGTAGGTCTAAGATGTAGGAGTCGACTTAAAAATTTCAATTAGAAGCTAGTCATGCGACATGTCAAATGACACTGCATTCCCCCCCACCCCTATTAAACAGTGGTGCAATCTAAATTTAAAAGGTCTGTACGGAATATTTTGTCTGTGTATCCCTGGATCACTTTTAATTGTAAGATGTAAGAAATATTTTTTGGAACTTGTACAAAATTATTTGTAAGAAATTGCACTGACATATTATTAAGGCTGCGGTCTACCCCAACCAAAACAACAACAATGCCGAATGCCGCCTCGCGGCCGTAGCGCTAGGCGCTGCAGAGGTTTACGGGGATCGTGTTTTAGAATTAACCGATTAAGATAGAGATTAGCTGTTAACTTTTTCTAAAAGTAGAAAAAAGGATCTAGTCGGCTATCTTTTTAGAATCTTTAAATAAAATTTCTAATTTCAGTAATAACTGTCTAAAATCATCTGTTTTTTAGTTTTGTAAATGCAGAGGTTTACGGGGATCGTGTTTTAAAAATAACCTCTTAAGATAGAGAGTGGCTGTTAACTTTTTTTTTAAGTAAAAAAAGGATCTAGTCGGCTATCTTTTTAGAACTTTAAAATAAAATTTCTTATTTCAGCTATAACTGTCTAAAATCATCTGATTTTTATCGATTTTTAACTGAATTTTTCTATTGGTTTTAATGAACTAATTACAAAAATGTAACAGAAGGAAATTAGTACCGTTATTCTTCTTTAATATGACACCTTATTTATAGCTCTAGGCTTCATTTAGCAGAAGATAACACGATTCTAAAAAAAACCTTGCATTTGGGTGCGCGCCAGGGGTAGATTGGAGCCCGGGACCACCCCGGTCTACCCCTGGCGCGCACGAAATGCAAGGTTTTTTAAGAATCGTGTTATCTTCTGCTAAATGAAGCCTAGAGCTATAAATAAGGTGTCATATTAAAGAAGAATAACGGTACTAATTTCCTTCTGTTACATTTTTGTAATTAGTTCATTAAAACCAATAGAAAACTTCAGTTAAAATCGATAAAAATCAAATGATTTTAGACAGTTATAGCTGAAATAAGAAATTTTATTTTAAAGTTCTAAAAAGATAGCCGACTAGATCCTTTTTTCTACTTAAAAAAAGTTAACAGCCAATCTCTATCTTCAGAGGTTATTTTTAAAACACGATCCCCGTAAACCTCTGCATTTACAAAACTAAAAAAACAGATGATTTTAGACAGTTATTACTGAAATTAGAAATTTTATTTAAAAATTCTAAAAAGATAGCCGACTAGATCCTTTTTTCTACTTTTAGAAAAAGTTAACAGCTAATCTCTATCTTAATCGGTCTTTCTGAAACACGATCCCCGTAAACCTCTGCAGCGCCTAGCGCTACGGCCGCGAGGCGGCATTCGGCATTGTTGTTGTTTTGGTTGGGGTAGACCGCAGCCTTAAAGAAGTAAATTCTTGATTCAAAATAATATCTTGACAGTACCGATAAATTAATTGGAATTGTTTTTCCTCCAGGTAAATTATCTGCTAATCTTCAAATAACAAACTAAGTGAGCTTATGGCAACTACTCGCCTACGGCTTGATGGCGGCTCCGCCCCCATGCCCCCTTAGGGTGCCTTTTGCACTATCATTGCACCACTATTTTCAGGGGAGAAGGGAAGGCAGTGTTATTTGACATGTCGCATGACTAGCTTGTAGTTAAAATTTTCAAGTCGACTCCTACATCTTAGACCTACAGATATCTTGAAATCGGCATAACCCCTTTGAATTTAGATTGCACCACTGTTTTCAGGGGGAAAAGGCAGTGTTATTTGACATGTAGCAAGACTAGCTTCTCATAAGGAATTTTTAAGTTGACTCCTACATCTTAGACCTCGGGTAACTCAAAAAATTTTAAATTACTACAAAAATTAGAGTATGTGCCTATACAATGATTCCCGTCATTGAAAATCACTTTTAATATAAATTGTAGACAAACACTAGGGGGGGAGGGACTTTATAACCACCCTGTATATTCTTATTAAACCTTGTAAAATTGTACTTTCAGTCTTGTAATCAGTCTTTTTTACTATCAAAACACATTTGTTTCCTTTTTACGTCCAACTGGAGGGTAAAAGTTGGTCTTATCAGTTGGAAATTGATGAAGGTTCACAATAAATCAACGGTCAAGTGAGGATCATCCATCTAGCCTTGCCATCAATCTCTGAGCCTGAATCCTGGCGAACTTGGCCCCAAATGAAGTTTAGTGTTCCGTAGGAAACATTCAAATCAAATTTAAAAAACACACTTACATGATTAAATAAACTAGCTAAGTGTTAATTAATACTTTTTATTTTCGGTAATAATTTAATTGGTAAAAACACTTACATATCATGCTGTTTCATTGCTCTATGTTACTATTATTGGTATTAATTTTCGTTTAACCCTTACCTCGTTTAAACGCCTTGTAGTTTTGGAAAAAATTCTAAACTTCGAAAACTTTAATTACCATATGATGAAAGTAATAATATAAAAACCATTAGAAATTTCTCACAGAATTATAATGAAATTGAAACTCTTTTCTGGAAAATAATAAAATTGAAGTCTTTGGTCATATGAAAGAACTGATCGTCCCAACACTGTTTACCCTATAAAAAATGTAGCCCTATAAATTGTTATAAAAGATATTATCGATACTATGCATAATCTAATTTTATTTTAAATATAAATCTTGTAAATCGGTTCAATGGCAACTGAGAAAGGACCGTTTTCACCTAATAATTTACTTAATTTTTCGATAATCTTGAAAGAAATACGGACAAAAGAGCTTATTAGTTATTTTGTAACTTCGTACATTCAAATAATATAACTTGTAACATTCAACAAACGCATAAAATTAATTTCTGGTTGGATAAAACCGTAAGAACGGTAATTTTAGATTGAGAAGGGGTATTTAAAAAAAAGAAATTTATCTTGTTAGCAACATTTTTAAAGATCATTAATAATTACTTCTTGAGTATAATGAAAAAAGTAATTGTTAGATTGTCTAAAGTTCACTTTTATATAAAGCTGGGTTTTTAGAGTTGTTTGGTAAAGTTCAATTTATTGTGGGCACAAAGCACATAAGTAATAAAGCACATAAGCAACACATAATCGCACATAAGCAACAAAACAATATGTTTTTCTTTTTGGAAAGTTTTTGTTTACGATCAATAGAATGATCAAGAATGACACAAAAACAGTTGATGCTGGATAAGCTGTCCCCTGGGTGTCGTTCCCCAGCTTCCTCTGATTTTGTCTGAAAACTGTTTTGCCGTATTTCACCCTATTTGAAACTCGTTGTATTTAATCAATTTAACCAATACATACGATACATAAAAATGTGTAAGTTAGCGTTTAATTGCATTATTATATTTGATTTGTTGTGGTATACGTGTCAACATGTAATAAATGTAAACCATTTATCAATGAAACACTTATTCCCATTTTTTACACACTTTAAAACTACCTTTCACCCCTAAGCACCACTAAAACATACAAAACTTTTAATTTAAGTTTTTGTTAACGATTTAAATTTAAAAATCACAATGCAAAACACTTTAAACTGTCTTAAGCTCTCGTATAACAGTTACTTAAAAATTTTTTGCTCTTGTGTCTACGCGAGAGGCATTTAGTTAAAAGAGCAGTAAATGCTTAAACGCATTTAATGTAAAGCGGTCCAAACCCATCAAAGTGTGGTGGACATCCCGATGCGGGATGAACTGGATTAAGCTGGTATTTTTAATATGGAAAGTTGATGAGAAGCCAGGCCCTACATATATCTCTTGATGAGTCTAACATGGTGGCGGCAACGCTCAAGCAATGAACATGCGTGTTGCAAATGGTTCAAAAGGTGTTTGAAGGATGCGTTTCCATTCTAGTCGTGATTTGATCATGTTTAAATTGCTTTCTGATTTATTAAGGATGAAAATATCATTGACATCAAAAGCATCTTCGTCACCCTTCTCATACTCTTCAAAGAGAACACACTAGGTCAAATTGATCATGGTACATGAAATTGTTAGCTCTTGAACCACTTAAAAGCCTCTCATCTGAATTTAAAGTGTCCTTGAAATTTGATGATTAGTTGGAAACAATCATGGAAAATTGGATACTATCAAATTTTAGGGTCAGCAAGACTTTGAAACTGCAACTATATCACCCAGAAAACGGCCAATTATAAGTTTTGAAATTAATAGGCTTGAATGCCATTTTATAATGTCTTCAAAAAATTCCTTATTGTTATATTTTAAAACAAGTTTTTATGGAAAATTATGAGATTCTGTAACTGTATATAAATAAAAACAAGGAAATGTTAACAGGGAGAGAATCAAATCTTAGAGTCAAATATGAAATGCCTTTAAACGTCAACTCATAAAAGTTGAAGTTTATTCATCAGTTTCACGTAGCTTAAGATTCATAGGATGTATATTGTCTATTTTCAAAAAATATTCCTCTTTTGACAATCTAAGCTAAATTAGGAGTTCTTCACTTGGAGTACGAAGGTCACTTTACGAATTATACAGTTAATTTTTTAACTGGTCAAAACCCCTGTTGTTTTATTGAATCGTTTTTACTGTGTTTAGTAACTGTATTTAATGTATGAATGTAATGTATTCAAAACTGCCAATACCTATTAATTCGAAGAATAAAAACCAAACTAACTAATAAATTTTATTTAAGTGTAATACATTTAAATTATAACTTAAATGAACGTACGAGCATGCTCGTATACACACATTCATAGCCTGTTCGACGTATGATATCATTGATTTTCTATTCCCATAAAAAGAATAGTGTCTATAAAAGACATAGGTATAAAAGATATAGCCTCTGTATATCTGTAACAGAAACAGTAACCGCGTTTTTTGCGGTGTTCATCAACGCAGTAACAAATCTCTAATCTTCCTAAACAGATATCTGGTTAATCAATAAATAATTCCACCAATGTTTTATTTTTTAAATAACATTTACATTACTAATAATAAGTTGCATGTGTAAAAGGTAATGTTATTATTTTAGTAAGACAAGAAGTAGTAAGTAACACAGCAAAATTCGAGTATTGGATGTTTTGTTTTCTGAAGGCAGTGTAATGGAGGTAATAATTATCCGCTCCTCACTAATTTTGATGTAGACCTTAACTAATGCACAACTGACAACTGAAATATGGTACACAGTTTTAAATTATCAGTCTCAAATTTAAATTATTACACTGCGTCCGAATTTGTAATTCACCACTAAAATTTAATTGAAACGATATTACAATCGATTAATCATAGTACAGCCCATAATTTCTTCTTGCTATTATAGGATAACATTGCTCAATGGTTATCATATTCCAGACGTATTGTATGCATTACATCTCAATGTAATGCATACAATAAAATGTAAACTATGCAATGCATGTAATACTCCATCGTATAATCATTATGTCATAACTCCATGTAATGCATAACTACTAAATAAATAAATAAATTAATCCCAATACGTTGTGGGGATGAAATATTCAATTTAAAAGCTAGTTGTGCAAATGTTAGATTTTGATTAAATTTGTTTCGTTTTGAACAAAATGTTCCATGATTCAACCCAGTAGAATTCAGGGAGGCTTGATAAATTGTAAAACAGTGAGTAATTGAAGTTGGAAGAGACTTTTTTTTAAATATTTTAATAGAAAAAACATTTAAAAATTTAACTAAATTGCAATATAAATGGAAATTTTGCTGGGGTTTACAATGTAACGACCGTATAAAATAAGGAGAAAATATAAATAAATTTTTGAAACAATGTGACACTAAACTTTTCACATCGCAAAAGAACAAAGAGTGCAATCAGCAGGTGAAACTGTCCTCATTAGAGCGGCGTTTGTTTATGTTTATCATGCAAACTGGAGCCGGCCTTCAATGTAATCAACAGCTACAACGATTTATTTACTTCATAAGAACTGTTTGTGCAATCACTGTTATTCAATATGATATACCCAATTTCATTGTTTTATGAAATAGTATTTTTTGAAACGGGAATATGTCGGTTGGTTATGGGTATTGGGATATGTTGACAGTGGACCTATGGTGGTATTGAGCTACTGAGAAACTATTGGGAGGCTGAAGTGATAGACTACTGGGCTCGAGAAACAACAGGAATGGGTTGACTGCTCATCTCCAGGTTTTGGGTGATTAACTAAAGGGTGACTATGGAAATGGTTGAGGATTGAGGTATATGGCGTGAAATGAGATACCTGGGAATTTCGTGACTTACTGACTGAACCTAGGTAACGTATCTGAAGGACAGACTGAGGGTACTACCCAGACGGATCGCCGCCAAGCACAGAACCAAGAACCAAAGCCATTTTGATGAGCCTAATTATAATCTACGTATACTAAATTAATTGCAAAAGGTGAATTTACTAATAATAAACTGTATCTAGAAATCTAACCCATCCTATACCTAATGCCCATGTCCTGAAGAGACATGAGCGTTACGGTTCCAGACTACCCTCTACAGAACAAGTTATAGCCTTAATTGATTGGTTAAATCATAAATTTACTTGAAATTAATTACATGATTAACATCCCCCACCTACGTCCTTGGACCTGACGGTCCTCCCTTAATATAAATTAATACTTAAGCATAATTCCGGAGTCTTGATGTTGATTCGACGAAGTTGCGGGTTAGACAAGGGACGAGAGAGAAACGAGCTTGATATTCTTCGATTCCACGGTCCTCTTAGAGAAAGTTCTAGAGAGAGGCTGTCGGATACCGGCGCCGCAGCGGCCAGCACACGGAGGATCGGCACTGTATGAAGTGTTGGCGGCACGAACCGTCACATTTTCATCACTCCGTATCGAAAATAGCTGTTTTCGATGACAGCTGATATCAACAAAAACTCTATCCGAGCCTCTAATTTAAAAGAAGGGGAAAACGAACAGCTGATTTTCCCTCTCCAAATTTACTTTCGATGCTCTTAATTAGTTCTACATTTGCCCACTACGCACGCGCGTGTTTCTTTATAGTTTATTTTTATAATATAAATCAGCTGTTGTTACTGTTTATTGAAATGTAAACATAAGTAGGAATAATTTGTTTTGCTAAAATGTTAATTGAAAATAGTTTTAATTTTATAGAGGTTTATTATTCTGTGTGTTAATCTTTTGCGTCATGAAGTAAAGTACCGTTCATAACTTGAAACGAAAGTGATTTTCGGTACTTAGTTAAACTTGAGCTTGTACTGGGAAATGCCATTTTAGGTACTTTTAATGAAATATACCATTCTGGTCTAGTCCCGAAAACTACTATTTTCCGGCCTAGTCCTGAAAACTTTTGTTTACCAGACCGTTTATCCAATCATTCGGAAATCGACTAGTTTCGATCACAGCTGACTGTTCTGAAAACGTTTATCGCAAGGGTGTGATGAAAAATAATTATTAGTACCTATAGTCCGTTTTTTTAAACCTGATCCTTCAAGGGAGAGATGGTGGAGGGGGTTTGTTTATACTTGCTACTATCCCATTGGCTGAAGCCTTTTGGTTTTTTTGTTGTTTTTGTTTTATTTCACTGTTGCATACCAGCTGATAATTTTACATCACAACATAATGTGTATCAGTTTTACAATATTATTGGTAGCAGTTGTTTTTTAATCAGTTTACTTTAGAATTGTTACTTTTTAACATGGAATAGGTTTGGCTTAAAAATATAACAGCTGACTAGGAGGTATTGAAAGATATTATAACTTATTTAAAACGTTATTTGAGGAAATCCGATACTCGACACACGTTTGTCACGAGTTTAAATGTGTTGTTTACAGTTTAAATGTTTTGTTTACAGTTTAAATCCCTCCCTCATCCCAATTTTCTAGAGAAGGATCAGGCTTAAAAAACGAACTATATATAAAGTTACATTAACCAAATGGCCTCTTGAATCCTCCCAAAAATCGACAGCAATTTTATTTAAATTTCAGTATAGAAAAAGATGGATCCTGTGCATATTTATCTCCTTATTATATCCTTTATACCAAATTTGACAAAAAGAGTCACTTGTTGCAGTGGAGTGAGTACTGTGTGTCTGATTTTGTATTGGAACACCGATTAAATACCACCCATTAGTTTAGTTAACTTCGAGAAACTTAAAATACGAGTAAAACATTTTACAAGCCAAGGTATCCATTTCACTGCGAGTTAAGTCAAGTAAACTATCTTCACCCTCAATTTTATCACACGTAGAACAACCATAAGCTATGTCTAAATGTTTAGGTAGTCACAGCGATATACTTTTCTAATGTATCCCCCAAAGTTTCAAATATATCGTGTAACTTGTAACATATGAATTGTTAATTTTCAATTTTTTACCGTATGAAACATTATTATTCCTGTATTTGTTATTGTTAAATAATTGAGTAAATTGTTTTTACTTTTTTATAAAATTCTGTTAAGAATAAAATTAATTATCAAATTTAAATGTAAAATTTTCAAAAATCTGTTCCGATAAAAAAGTTTTCCACTTTGAGATAATTGAAAATTTTTAAATAATAATCAAGTTGATGCTTTACCGATGAAATATTTGTAAAGCTTTGAGAGTGCAGTTTACTGTAGATACCATTGTTACTCACCTTCATTTAATTAATATTCAATATTGGATGTCAAATATCTCTTCAAAATTTAAGCCTCTTTGAAAAATTATTTTAACTGGAACACACATTTAATACTCATCGATAAACTAAATTTACCAAATAATTGCTAAAAAATAACTTACTTATAAAAATTCAAGTTTATTTATTTATATTTTCATGGGATCTAATTTAACCTCCTACATTTTGTCAAACTATAAAGCTAATTTAAAACGTTAACTAGACGTTCGAGTCATGTTTTTCACTATTGTAATTAAGAGTCATCTTCACCCATGTGCCAGTAGCCGATTGTTGCGCAGTCGGCAATGTTAATCATACGGCTTTTATGCTAAAACATGGTATTTTATTCCCCTGTTTCGGACGCCGTTTTTCAACCGATTTTCTTTAAACTTGGTAAGTGTTTAGTTAAATAGTTATATTAGAACCCTCATACCTCGAAATTTTGAAAATATAACAAATATTATTCGATATTCCTTACAAAGTTGATATCGTTGCAAAGTAATTCGATATTCCTTAGTAATATTTGTTAAATTTTCAAAATTTCGAGGTATGAGGGGCCTAATATAACTAATCAACTAAACACTTACCAAGTTTAAAGAAAATCGATTGAAAAACGGCGTCCGAAATAGGGGAATACAATAGTAGTGTGTTTTGGTTACTTCTGGCCCGGAAGTGACGTCACCGGAAGCCACGTGCCACGGCACGCAGCTTCCGGTGGGCCAGAAGTGGGGACAATAGATGTTGGGGTGGAGATGGTGAGAGCGTCGGCGGTCGGTTGAGCGAAGAGTGCGCATAAAATAGAAGTTAGTTCAAAATTGAAATTCGACGGTGTTAATAAAAACTCTAATAGTTGAACGAAACTAGAAGTTAGTGTAAAACTGAAATTCAACAATCGGGGTGTTGAACTAAATTAGCGCATAAATTAAAAGTTGGTTCAAAACTGAAATTCAACGATCGGGAGTTGAACCAAATTTGCGCATAAATTAACCGGGGTTGAAGTAAAACTTCGCATAAATTAAAAGTTAGTTCAAAATTGTAATTCGACGGTGTTAATAAAAACTCTAACAGTTGAACGAAAATAAAAGTCAGTTCAAACATAGCGCAGTCATAACAAGAGAGAGAGAGAAGGTAAATAGAAGTGTTAAGTTCCGCGGATAGAACGAGAATGAAGAATGAAACATGACGCGTCGAAATATATGCGTGACTGTAGATGTCAGATGGTGAATTAATCAATGGGGGGGAGTGGAGATGGCGCTCGGTTGAACTAAAATTGCGCATAAATTAAAAGTTGGTTCAAAACTGAAATTCAACAATTGGGAGTTGAACTAAAATTGCGCATAAATTAACCGGGGTTGAAGTAAAACTAATATATGTTAGTAAAAGTAATATATGTTGTGTCTGCAAAAGTTTCAATTTCAAACATTGCGTATCCATCACAAGAAGTATGTCAGACTTGTAGAAGTGAGAACAAGACAGATGAATGAGATATAACGTCAAGCACGCGAAGGTGATTCAAACAGGACGACACGTGCTAATGTAAATGAAATTTCAGGTTAGTAGCAATTAGACTTGTATAATGAAGTTGGCGAAACGTATATGTAATGAGTAGGAAGGATGCGAACAACACAAATGCGAGTTAATTAATGGTCGCGGCGCGATGAACAATCTTCTTTTATAACGGTTATCGCGTGAGAAGATCAGTTCCGCATGAGCGCCCAAGTGGAACCTCCCGTGTTCACTCAAGCGGAACCCCCCCCCCCCCCCCCCCGGTGACTAATCATGCGGAACCCCCCCCCCCCTCCCCCCCCCCGGTGACTAATCATGCGGAACCCCCCCCCCCCCCCCCCCGGTGACTAATCATGCGGAACCCCCCCCCCCCCCCCCCCCGGTGGTCACTCAAGCGGAACCCCGCCGGGTCGATGACCGGTCAATGGCCGGTCACGACCGGTTGCTAACCCCATCTAATTACCACACTTCACATCCCATGCCAGCCGTGAACTACTATTGTTTGAATGAAACAGAATTAAACATGGCAGCCACCATGGAAAATTCTAACCTCAAACCTTGGTTTTACGTCACGGCGCATGCGCCGCTCCCACTCCTTCGTTTCATTTTTATGCTGCTATAACTTGTACTGGAGTGAGCCAACTTCACGCTACGGCGCCTAGTCCTGTATTACTCACTTTAGCGCTACTGCGAATGCGCCTAGTCTGTATTACTCACTTTAGCGCTCCTGCGAATGCAACGAGTTCTCCGGATCGGAATCACTCCTCGCTATTGCGCATGCGCCGAGTCCTGTATTACTCGATTTAGCTCTACTGTGCACGGAAAGTTCTAACCTCAAACCTTGGATTTTACGTCGCTGCGCATGCGCCACCCCCACTCCTTCGTTTCATTTTTACACTGCTGCGAACTGGAGTGGATTGAAGACCGTACTGGAGTGAAATGAGTCCCCCACCACTGCATTAATTACTCCCACCACTCGAAAATCCGAGGAGCGATACGAGCCCAATTTTCGCGTCAGTCGTCAACGAATTTTCATAGCGAAAAGTCGTTGACGACTCGGTAAGAGGTTCAAATATATAGTAGGCCTATATATATTTGAACTTCTTATACTACGTTGCGTTCTTTAATGCAATGTGGTATGTGTGTGTGTGTGTGTGTAAATATTAGTTGTAAGTTGCACTTAATTTTAGAATTAATTTGCGCATTGCGATGTTAGTTATAAGTTGTGTTTAGCGTTAAGGTGTATTAATTTTAAGAGGTGTTTAGCATTAAGGTGTATTAATTTTAAGAATAATTATGGTATTTGGTTGTGTTGAATTATTTGATATTTAATAATGATGTGTTGTTAGTTTTAAGTGTTGGTATTTATAATTAATGTTGTTGTTTTGCCTTTCAGCTAGATGATAGGGGGTAGATTAACTGTAAATTCAGAAGTTCCGTTGAACTTCATTTAGAAGGGGTGGGACATCCGCAAATTGCGGACTAGGTTTTTGCATTTTGTTTAGGAATATGATGGGTGGGATTAGTTGGGTGGGTGTTAGAGTTGCGTTTCTGCATTAGGTGTTCCAGTTTCCCTTCGAATTCACGGTTACGGATGGACCCGGACCGGCCCGTTACGGATGGACCCGGACGGGCCAAACAAAATTGCGTCGATGTCCCTCGCAGAACGTAACTAGTGGGTTGGGAGTGGGAACCGTTAGGCAAACAGGGTGGTGGGAACAGTTACTACTGTTCCCATCACCTTGGTTCTTTATAAGTCTTGAATGACCTTGAACCACTTTCGGAAGGGTCAATGAGACTCAAAGTCTCGTGACCTACTTTTCTGAGGTCGTTGTACAGTTATATGGCCTCTCTGACTTGCATTGTTTGCCGGTGTAGCTTCATATAGCGTGCAAAGAATGGTTCCTAATGAAATCTCATCAGCATTCAAAGACAGAGACTGTTGTTTTGCAAGTTAATTAGTCTTGAAATAATGAAGTAGGAAACGTATATGTAATGAGTAGGAAAGATGTGAACACCGCAAATGCGAGTTAATTAGTGGTCGCGGCGTGATGAACATTTGTCTTCATTATCACACAACGACTATCTCGTGAGAATATCAGTTCCGCATGAGCACCCAAGTGGAACCCCCCGTGACTAATGAAGCGGAACCCCCCCCCCCCCCCGACTAATGAAGCGGAACCCCCCCCCCCCCCGGACTAATGAAGCGGAACCCCCCCCCCCCCCGTGACTAATGAAGCGGAACCCCCCCCCCCCCCCTGGAAAATTAAAATGCCTATAACTCGATAATGGATTGACGGATTAGGACAAGCGATACATCATTGAAAAGGTCTATGTAAGACGAACATTTTAGTAAAAGAAGAATTTAGTTACTTTATTTCAGTCAAAAGTTATACGAATTATTTGAAATAAACACCCCCTCTCTTTCCTTCCCTCCCACCTTCCCCCACTTAACGGCTGTTAACCCCTCTCATTAGCATACCGTTATAAAAGACGCAGCAACCACGGCTAGATTTTCATTCTGATTCCAGACGTTACGCTGCAAGCTGCGAACAGAACTACCACGATGTCATCCCTGCCTACTACAACTTCCACTACAGAATGTTCTTCTATTACAAGTTTAACTTCTACTTCTACTACGGCTTCGACTCCAGTCAAGAAAACTCTTCGCTTGAAAAATGCTTCCGACTGGTATAAGAAGCAACTAGACTCGAAACCTTCAACTTCTGGAGCTCTTCTTCCGCTCACTATGACTACTATATTTGGCAGCATATTTTCACCGCCTCTACCTTCAAACGACTCCACACCATCTCAACAACAATCACCGCCGCCATCAAACAACATGCCGCCACCTCAAACAGTTCTTCATAAAGACCACACCTATTCAAAAAATAAATCCTCTAAGCCTGCTCCTAAACCTGCTCCTTCAGAGCGCTTTCAATTATTAAAAGAAAAGCGCCGTAGGGCATTTAGCCTTCCCACTACTTGCCCTGAAGTGCTGACTAGGGGAATTAAGAAAGGATCAGCTTGTGGGAGGAAATGTGTTAAGAACGAACGTTTCTGCCGTGTACATGTCATGAAACATCTTTCCGAACCACAACTGACAGAAACCCCCACTGTTGAATACCAATCCGAAATTATTGCTGTGAAAGGAAATAGGATTAAGAGAAGTTGTCTTTATTTTTTTGAAAGTGTTATTGACAACGAACACATTTTGGCAAATTGTAACGGCAAAAAATATAATATTAAAGTTATTGAATCCTTGCGTAAAGAAAAATCCGTTTATGAGTTAGACTCTAAAGACTATCTCCTCAGGCATAAAATGGATGGTATTACAAGGTGGGGACGTAAACAGTAAATTCACATAGTTTTTCCAAATTTTGCTTAAAAAAATAATGGGGGAGAAACACAATGCGTTAGAGCGTTGTGTTTCTCCCTCATTATTTTTTAACACTCTAAGTCTCGTGACCTACTTTTCTGAGGTCGTTGTGTCCACTCAAGCGGAGATTAAATCCCCCCGAAAATTTAAATGTCTATAACTCGATAATGGATTGACGGATTATGATAAGCGATACATCATTGAAAAGGTCTATGTAAGACGAACATTTTAGTAAAAGAAGAATTTGGTTATCTTATTCGAGTTAAAAGTTATGCGAATTATTTAAAATAAATACCCCCTCTTCTTCCTTTCCCCCCACCTCCAGGATCAATAATTGGTCACGGTCAGCTGTTACCCCTCTCATTAGCATACCGTTATAAAAGTGGAGCAAGCGTTGTTCACTCCTCATTCCGCTTCTACACGCCACTCTTGTTGTTTCGTCTCTGCCCTTTACAATATTACTTGTTTTAAAAATGCCTCCTCGTCTTAGTGAAAATTTCAGTTCTTCCGAAATTTCTGATGTTTTCGAACAACCTGAAGACACTTTAAATAACGACAGTGACAGTGAAGATGATGATGAAGATGATTATTATAGCGTTAAAATTAGTGAAGAACTGAAAGTTATAGCAATTGATCCACAATTCCCATTCGATACTATAGAAAAATTCATGTCTGAAGCTCATAAATGGTTGGATTCAGGATCTTACGTACGAATCGGCTCTTTTATATTGTATGATGATTGTAATTCTTTTCTTATAACACCAAATGATAGAGACCGCATGCGGCAGTGGGCTCAAAAAATGAAGGAGTGCTACGAACAAGGTGTGGATGTTGGCGGCTATTTTACAGCGCAAGCGGTTTAATAACCAAATTACCCTTCCCCCACCCACCCCTCATTTGCATACTGTTATAAAAGCGGAGCGAGCGTTGGTCACTCCTTCATTTTGCTTCTACATGCCGCTCTTGTTGTTTCGTCTCTGCTGTTTACAATTTTACCTGCTTCAAAATGCCTCCTCATGTAAATGACCATCTTAATTCTTCCGAAATTTCCGATGTTTTTCTACAACCTGAAGACATTTTAAATAATGATAGTGAGAGTGAAGATGATGATGTTGATGATGTTGATGATGTTGATGATGATCATGAATATCCCGTTAATCTTAATGAAGAATGTGAAGTTATAGAAATTAATCCAGATTATCCATTTCATACAATAAAAAAGTTTATCATTGAAGCTCATAAATGGTTGAACAGAGGATGTTGTGTACAAATTTGCTCCTTTATATTGTATGATAATAGTGATACTTTCCTTGTGACACCAAATGATAGAGACCGCATGCAGCAGTGGGCGCAAACAATGAAGGAGTGCTACGAACAAGGTGTGGATGTTGGCGGCTATTTTGAAGCGCAAGTGGTTTAATAACCAAATTACCCTTCCCCCACCCTGCACCTTATCCCTTCCCAATCCTTATTCCTTCCCCCTCCCCATTTCTTAAAACTCATAAAAGGCGGGCTATGAACCTCCAGGTTTCTAGTCTGTACTTGCACCTTGTGCCGTCAAGATGCTTACCACTTTGTCTTTTAGTAGTATTACAAGCACTGAGCATAAATTCTATAGAAAATTTTGTTCTCTACTTGATAAACCGCAAAAACTACCTCCAAATACTTTCACCTACAAGCTACCTCTGATGGACAAGGATGATGTAAGCAAAATACCATTAGTTCAAGCGAAATTTCTGGAAGAAAAAAATCTTGTTTATGTAAGAGAAGTGTATCATAATGAATATTCAAAAAGATTGGCTTACGAATTCATTAAGGAACATGCAGGACGTGAAAAAGAACAGTATCCAGGACCATTTTATTTATATCTTTTTGAGAATGGAGCTAGTGTAACGGTAGAAATAAGTATCAAATTAATGTAATTCTCCCTACCAAATTTGTGGGGTGAGGGTTTGAAGTAGATTTGCGCATAAATTAAAAGTTAGTTCAAAACTGAAATTCAACAATTGTTGGTCGAACTAAATTTGCGCATAAATTAACCGGGGTTGAATTAAAAGTTCGCATATCTTCCTATCAAGTTTATGAAGTTAGAATTTTGTTTTGCTGTAAAGTTATTGAAATAGTATTTGTATAAGGAAAATTCATATTGAAATACATGTTGTAATTTAGTCGTAGAGATGTGTACTGTACGAAAGCTGGATTTATAGTGAGTCGGCGCGACAAATGAACTTGTATTTATGCAGATTGTTAAAATGGAATAAAGAGATGATAGTAGCAAAACGCTCGAAGTAGAAAGTGTGAATAATGTTATATAAAGAAATAATAGTTAAACAAGGAAAATATTGAAAATTCAAACTAGTATTAAAAAAATATGAACGGACAATCAATTTTGTAGAAGGTTAATATTTTGTTGAAAACGTTTGATTTTCTTGGATAGTGAAGAAGAAGAAGATGAAATAGTGGTAGGGGGACCGTTATAAAAGGAGGAATGTGAGAGCCCATTTCATTTCTCTGCGAAACTTCGAAGAGTAAACATCTCAACATGTATCATTGCGATAAATGTTCGGAATCGTTTCACGATGAAATTCTATTAGACTGTCATAAAGAACTAATTCACAACAACGCAGAAGAAAAACAAGAAAAACAAGAAGAACAAGAAGAACAAGAAGAACAAGAAGAACAAGAAGAAATAACAGCAACATCTTCAACTACTTTACCGAATCTACAAGTATTTGCTTTACCCGGTAAGGTAGTAATGCATCATAAGATTCAAAATGAAAACTTGAACTTAGAAGAATTTATTAGAGAAGCAAAACCAATCGTAAGTAAAACTTTAAAAGAAGAATTGAAAAGATTGAACTTTCTTAAATTTAGTTTACTACTAGAAGCTATGTTTATAAATGTACAAGAAGAATTATCACCAAGAGGATTCATAACAAAAAACCGAACCATCATGGAAAGTTCAAACATTGATTCAATAGTAGAGAACTGTATAGAAGAAATATTAACCAAAATTCAGGAACATGAAGGAAGAGGATCCGGATGGAGTCTTTCAAGTATTGAAGGATTAGATATAAGAGTTCAAAAACACGGATATGGACTAAGGGGATCTAGTTACATTCCTTTGCCTAAAAGTATTGAAGATACAAAATCTTGTATTAATGTTAGAAATGCAGACAATGAATGTTTTCGTTATGCAATGACAGCTAAATTTGTACCAAATAATGCGTATAGACCTGACCGGGAATATGAAAATCAAAGAAATAAGTACAATTTTCAAGGAATAACTTATCCTGTATCACTAGAAGATATATCAAAATTTGAGAAGAAAAATCCCGGTACTTCTATCAATGTTTTCGCATTAGATAGTTCAAACAAAGTGTATCCTTTACGTATTGCAAAAGAAGAACTACCAGATCATACGGATTTACTACTATTAACACGAGGAGATGTGTCTCACTATGTGTACATAAAGCAATTCGATCGTCTTGTTAACAAGCAACTTTCAAAAAATAGAAACAAAAAGTTGATTTGCAAGAGATGTTTTAATTTTCAACGAGAAGGAAGACAAGGAAGAGAATGGTTACAAGAGCACAAAAGATTATGTAACAATAATTATGAAGCAAAGATTAATTTACCTGCAGAAAACAGAGCATTCGTTTCATTTGAAAAAGTTCATCATCAATATCGTATCCCTTTAGTTGTGTATGCGGATTTTGAATCAACACTTGTTCCAGTTGAAGAAGAAAATTGCGAAGCAAGAAAAAGTGTAAAGTATCAAATGCACAAACCAAACAGTTTTTGTTTAATGGTCAAATCAACATTATCAGAAGAACATTTAAACAGATATGGATTAACTTCAGAACCTCTAGTATATCGTGGTGAAAATGCGGAAAAAATATTTCTTGATCACCTATATTCAATAGCTGGAAATACACAAAGATTATATACAAATATTGTACCAATGAAACCGATGGACGAAGAAGAAGAAATTCAACATGAAAATGCAACTCGATGTTTTTTGTGCAAAAATGATTTTACTATTGAGAATTATAAAATTAAAGATCACGACCACCTCACAGGTTATTACAGGGGTGCTGCTTGTAATAAATGCAACTTGAGCTATCGTTTACCACTATTTATTCCTGTGGTTCTGCATAACCTCAGTGGGTACGACGCTCATTTTATAATACCCGAATTAGGAAGAGACGACGGTAAAATCGATGTGTTAGCTGAAACTTCAGAAAAGTTCATAAGTTTTTCCAAAGAAGTTGGAAACCTCAAATTAAGATTCTTGGACTCCTACCGATTTATGCCGTCAAGTTTGTCCAAACTTTCTGAAAACCTAAGGAAACAAGATTTAATCGAAACGAAGAAGATTGTAAACAACGACAAACTGGATCTGGTACTTCGAAAAGGTGTTTTTCCATATGATTACATAGACAGTTTAGAAAGATTTAATGAAACATCATTACCTCCAAAAGAAGAATTTAAAAGTAAACTTTTCGACATGGATATATCTCAAGATGATTATAATCACGCATGCAAAGTATGGAACGAATTAGGATTTAGAACATTGGGAGAATATTCAGATTTTTATGTTAAACTAGATGTGACTTTATTATGTGATGTGATGGAAGAATTTAGAAATACGTGTTTTGCAGCATATGAATTGGACCCTCTTCATTCGTACACTTCGCCTGGACTAGCGTGGCAAGCCATGTTGAAAGAGACAAATTGTAAAATACAACTTCTTACAGATATAGATATGGTTTTGATGTTAGAGTCAGGAGTTCGCGGAGGATTGACGCAAAGTGTAACACGACATGTCAGGGCAAACAACAAGTATTTGCCCGATTATGATGCATCAAAACCAACAACATTCCTGGGTTATTTCGATGCAAATAACTTATACGGATGGGCAATGTCGAATCCCCTTCCATATGATAATTTCAAATGGATAGATCCCGAATCAATAGGAAACATAATGGATATACCGAAGCATGGTGAAACAGGTTATATTTTTGACGTCGACTTTGAATATCCCGAACATCTTCACGATCAACATTATGATTTACCACTGCTTCCGAAGACCGAAATTTCTCCAACTGGAAGATGGCCGAAATTAATGATGACTTTAACCGACAAGTCTCGGTATGTTGGACACTACTGGATGATACAACAGGCCTTAGACTTGGGATTGAGAATTACAAAAATTAATCGAGTATTACAATTCTCTCAATCTTGCTGGTTAAAACCGTACATTGACAACAACACAAGAAGAAGAGCTGCTGCTACATCAAGTTTTCAAAAAGACTTTTTCAAACTAATGAACAACGCAATATTTGGCAAGACTTTGGAAAACAAAAGGAAACATAAGGATATAAAATTGGTAACTGATCCAGTAAAATTACAGAAATTAGTGCAACAACCAAACTTTGGTACATCTGTAATTATTAATGAAAATCTAGTTCTTATTTCCATGAACAAGAAGTCAGTTACAATGGATCGTCCTTTGTATCTTGGAATGTCAATCTTGGATATTTCTAAAACACACATGTACGAGTTTCATTATAAGAAGATGGTTAACTATTATGGAAGAGATAACATTGGTATTGCATATATGGATACAGATGCACTCATTTACTGGATTAAAACAAATGACATGTACGAAGATCTACGCACCTTTATATATAAAGATGATTTCGACTTTTCTGATTATCCTAAGGACCATCCAAATTACGACTACGACAGAAACAAGAAAGTATTGGGAAAATTTAAAGATGAAACAAATGGTGTGCCAATGATGGAAATTGTAGCATTGATGTCCAAACTGTATTCGTTTCAACTGTACATAAACGAAAGGAACAAACATCAAGTCACAAAGAAAGCCAAAGGAATAAAAACCTCTTTCCTGAAGAAGAACGTACAGTTTGAACATTATAAAAGATGTTTGTTTGAAAATGTTGAAACAACTGCAACATTTAACACCATAAGAAGCTTCAACCATCGTCTTTTCAGTGTGAAGCAAACCAAATCGGCATTGAGCTATAAGGATGACAAGAGATACATCCTTGAAGACAACATAAGAACTCTGCCATTTGGACATTACTCTCTAAACCCTATCGACCAGTAAACCTATTCTTCGTCCTCTACCTTCTTCCTTTTTTCCTTTCCGTAAAGAAGAGGGGACATGGCAAGCCCAATGCCATGTTCCCTCTTTTTTACACTAATATGAAATGGCCTTGACCTATATTCAAACTATATAAAAGAGAAAGAACTGTTGTACGGATCAGTATTTTTACAAGCGATGTGCAAGCAACACCTGAAGATGGAAAGTGTGAAGGACAAGATTGTAAATGAACTACATAAACCAGCAAGAAGAAGATTTCCAAGAAGAAGTACGATTATTAAGGGAATGAATGATCTGTATCAAGCTGATCTCATTGAAATGATACCGCACAGTAAATTAAACAAAGGTTTCAAATATATTTTAACAATTATAGACTGTTTTACTAAAATAGCTGACGCTTTACCATTAAAGGATAAGACTGGTAAAAGTGTTACAAAAGCTATGGAAACAACGATACAAAGAAATAAATTCAAAATCAAACATCTACAGACCGATGATGGAAAAGAATATTTTAATAAAGACTTTGGAGCTTTAATGAAGAAATATCAAATAAATCATTATTCTACAAATTCTGAAGTTAAAGCTTCAATAATTGAAAGATTCAATAGAACATTAAAAGGAGCGATGTACAAACAATTTTCAAAACGAGGATCATACGTGTGGTATGACATATTACCACAACTTATAAAAGAGTATAACAACAAATATCATCGTACCATCGGAATGAAACCTATCCAGGTAAACAGCGCTAATGCTAAGGTTGTATTACAACGCATCAGAAATAATACAACACCTAAATTGGAAAAGTTACAACCAAAAAAGTTTAAAGTCAACGATAAAGTTCGTATAAGCAAATACAAAGGTGTATTTAGTAAAAGATATCTACCAAATTGGACTAATGAAGTATTTACAGTTTATAAAGTGCAACCAACTATACCTGAAACCTACTTATTAAAGGATAACAAGGGTGAATTACTTCAAGGTGGATTCTACGGACATGAATTGTTGAAATCAACAGTCGGTGATGTATATCTTGTTGAGAAGGTTTTACAAAGGAAAAAGGATATGGTTAAAGTCCGGTGGTTAGGATTCGATAAAAGTGAAGACTCTTGGATTCCTTCAAAAGACCTGGTATAGTAACTTAATAGCTCATTGTGTGTTTAACCTTGACACAAGATGGAGATTGTACAACAAAAAGATCGATTTAATATCAATAATATTGATGAATTGACGGTTGACAATGATAAGTTAAATCATGGTAAACATGGTGAATTACTACCAAATACAATAAGATGTTTAATAACTGGTCCTTCAAATTGTGGAAAAACAAATGTTGTTTTTAACCTTATAACTAATCCTAAAGGATTGCGCTTTAACAATATATACATTTTTTCAAAATCATTGCAACAACCAAAATATCAATTATTGGATAAAGTACTTGCAAGTGTACCTGAAGTGCATTTCTACAAGTTTAATGCCAGTGAAACAATTATGCAACCAAATGAAGCAAAACCATTTTCTATTTTTATTTTTGACGATGTGTCTTGTGAAAATCACGACACTATAAGGAATTACTTCGCTATGGGAAGACATCATAATATCGATAGCATTTATATTGGTCAAACATACAGTAAGATTCCAAAACAACTCATAAGAGACAATGCAAATATGTTGATCATCTTCAAGCAAGATGAAACAAATTTAAAGCATATATACAATGATCATGTAAATGCGGATATGCCATTTGAGAAATTTAAAGAAATGTGTGGCAAAGCATGGAATGAGAAATATGGCTTTCTCGTTATTATGAAGGAAGAAGATATTAAAAATGGTAGATATCGTATAGGGTTGGATAAATTTGTATTTATGCGTTGAACTACCGATGCTACATCTAGTTACACGTTGAACTTCACAGTGTAAACATGGTGAATCAAGAAAAACTATTAAAAGAAATAAAATCACTCAGTGATTCTATTAGGATGAAGAATCGTGCATTGAGGATGGGTTTAAGTGAAAGAGAAGAATTTCTAGAGACTACATTTAAACCTATTACGGAACCTTTAAAACAGATATCAGAAACTATTGGTAAACCTCGTTATGAAGGAGATGTTTTACTACCAGTTTCTAAACAAGAAGTACAAGCATTAAAAAAAGAAGAAGATGATGATTCATATACAAGTGCTAGTGAGCAAGAAGAAACAAAAGAAGAAGAAGAACCAATTGTTGAAAAGGAAGAAGAACAGCCAATACCTGAAGCTGAACAATCTATTCCAAATTTAACTCAATTGAGTAGCGATATATTACAACATGGACCTCTTGGAAGAAAATATATAATGAAAATGCTACATGACATGAAATCAAACCCGAATTTGAGTAGATCACACGTATACGGAGCAAGAATTGATGGGAATGAATTAAAGATCGGCGATTCAAAGCTTGAAATAACACAAGACGATTACATCATTATTGGTGAGCATAAATATAAAGGAACAAAAGGACTTTATGAATTAATTTTTAAAAACATACCACTAAGATATTCATCCAAAGATTTAAGTGTTTTTAAGGAAATTCTACAAAATACTAACGCTCATAAAAGAAACTACTTAAAGGATGCAATGATTAATCGTTCACGTGCAACAAAATATAACATTGTTATAAAAAAGTTGTTTCCTCCACGAAAATTGCCAACATTACGTACTGCACCAGCGGTGAGACAACCACTGAAAAGAAAATCTTTATCACTTATGGATTTATCACTTCTTGAACAACATGGTAAAAAGAGTAAAGGAGATACTTCAACATCTGGCAAAGGATTGATGAAAAATCTATACAATACGAATGTGATTTACTACAACGACATCAATAAATTGGTTGATAGAATGAGACTATTGCATGAAGCCATGGAAGCCGGTCATACAGGTTTAAATAATGAATGGGTAGCTCTGATTGACGAACTCAGGAATCGCGGCATAATCGTATAATTGTCCGCGGATATATAAGAGTTGCAGGCGTATAATGTGTCAGTTCTAACATGAGCGTCGACAAGTTCGGACGATACTCCGCGTTAGGAGTGCAAGTTGGAGAAAACAGAAAAAGAAGTGGATTACCGCAAACACCCGAAGGTGACTATAACATAAATAATAAACGTTTAAAGTTTGTTAAGGATCCAGAAGAAGATGGAGATGCAACAAATTTAAAAACAGTAAAGGAGGAAACATCTACAAGTTTAAAACTCGACAACAACCAACTGTATGATGCAAAATCTCACAGGGTTATTAATGTTGCAAAACCAGTCAACAATGGAGATGTTGTTAATAAAGGTTATTTTCTATCTGCGATGGAATACGCTTTACTGTTGGAAAAGACTAAAAGTGGAAAAAGGTACAATGCTTTAAACTATAAAATAACTAATGTGGCAGATCCAACCGAGGATACAGATACAATCAATAAGCGTTATTTGCACTCTGTAATACCAGAAAAGAAAAAAGATGGATTTTCCTTCTATAAATATACTATAAACGATATTGGATATCCTAAAGAAGAAAGTGATGGTGTTAATATAAAATACATTAAAGATAATTGTATTTTATATAATGGTGCTGTTATTGATTGTCATGGAAAAGTGTTGTCCAATCTGAAAGATGGTTCAACTCCATCGGATGCTGCTACCGTGAGACAAATGAATGAAAGCTTGAAGAAAGGAACATCCGCTTTTGTTAAACAAAATCAGGTGGTGTCAAAGAAAGGTGATGAGTTTATGCAAGGAAGTGAAAAGTTTACCTTACTACAACTACAAAATGACAAGTGGGATGGAAAAAATAAAAGATTGTCAAATATAAGTTTAGGCACGGAAGAACATGATGCTGTTATTTTAACACAAGTACCACAACTATCAGCTACTGGTGTTAATTTTATATGTAAAGGTAAACGATTAACCCAAGTTAAATCTGGTAAAGATGATCAGGATTGTGCTGTTGTAAAACAAACTATAATTTTAGATAAAATAAATAACGTATATGATGGAAAAAATAGAAGAATATCTAACATATCAGCAGGAATAGCTCCGAATGATGTTGCTACTATTAATCAAGTTATAGCGACCTCTAAAAAGGATCCATCGGTGTATACATGTAATGGTAAACGTATCACAAATCTTGATAATCCTACATATGACAAAGATGCTACTAATATCGAGTATGTAACGAATCTTGTAGGTAATGTAGTTATTGATATGCATAATCATTTGATTAATACATCGATGAAACACAATAAAATCGAAGATTCTCAGAGAAACCAATGGATTAAAGATGAAATCATTGATAAATACTAGTAAAACTTATGAATATTTAAGTATGGAATACACAAAAAAGGATTCATTATCATAAAGTATTTCATAGAGTGAAGACGTTGGTTACATAAAACAACATAATGAAGACCGTATCGCTCAGTCGTCGTCAAGACAGCGGCAAGAGAGGACGTGGTTTAACATCAGCTGCATTATCCCTGCTCAGACGGATTCCAATTGGTGCTGTTGTGAATCGAACGATAGACGCTTTACCATACGAATTACATCTGCCCGGAGGTTATCAATATTGTGGACCTGGAACTAAGTTGGCAAAACGTTTAGCAAGAGGAGATCCTGGAATTAATAAATTAGATCAAGCTTGCAAAGAACACGATATAGCATATTCAAAGTATAAAGATTCAACAAATAGATCAATAGCGGATAAAATTCTAGCGGAAAAAGCTTGGCAAAGAGTAAAATCAAGTGACGCAAATATTGCAGAAAAAGCAGCGGCTTGGGCAGTAACTACAGCCATGAAGACGAAAGCAAAGTTAGGTGCTGGAAGACGTCGCAGAGGAAGACCTGCAAAAAGAAGCGCTCCCAAAAGAGGTGGAAACATTAAAAAAGGACATCGTAGAACTCGTAAGGCAAATGTAAAGAAGACTTCTGTTTGGCAAATGGTAAAAAACGGAGCAGGTTTATATCTAAGACCATACCGTGTGTACTAAATAAAAAGAATCAATTGCTAATTCCAAATAAAGCCTTAACAAATCATCAGTTAAATGATTATGTAAAATGTTTGAAAATACCATTTTTTCGAGGAGTTTTTATGAAAGATGCATTACCAACTAAAATATGGGAAAATGAAACTGGAATAGTAAATTTGGATTCCACCTATGGTCCAGGCACTCATTGGGTATGCTATAAAAAGCTCGGACAAACCGTTTACTACTTTGACAGTTTTGGCAATCTACCACCGCCGAAAGAACTGCAACATTATTTTCGAAACTCCAAAAACATTTTTTACAATTACAAAAGAGAACAACCTAACAATACTGAAATATGTGGGCATTTATGTTTGGAGTTTCTAGCGAAGAGTGTCAGTCAGCTTTAAGATGTCATCGTATACAGTGTCACTGAGTGGAAATTCATCCACATTGAAAAGTACGCTGTTCCCAGCATTGCGTCTATCCAAGGAAAGATTATGGGAAGCGGCATTACTTGATTTAACTACCTACAACTCAATTCCCAATGTTACGGAAGGAAAGAACAATTTACTACATTATTATGAAACTAAGGATGCTTCAGGAAAATACTCAGAATTGAAAATAATTACATTTCCTACTGGAGCTTATGAAATCGATGATATAAACCAATTACTACAAAAACAACTCGGAGAAGAAAAGATCACCGTTAAAGGAAACAATAATACTTTAAAAGCAGAAATAACTTCAAAATATTATATCGATGTCAGCTTGGAAAACTCCATTGGCAGTTTACTTGGATTTACAGATACAAAAAAGAAAATCTTAACTCCTGGAACTACTCATTCAGGTGATACAACTGTTACAATATTGAAAGTCAATAGTATCGATGTAACGTGTAATATTATACACGGATCGTATAGAGAAGGAGTGAATCAGCATATTTTACATACATTTTATCCAACTGTGGCTCCCGGTTTTAAAATTGTTGAGAAGCCACAAAACTTGATATACCTACCGTTAAACACCAGTTTCATTTCAGACATCGTACTGAACATATTGGATCAAGACGGTGTTAGTGTTGACTTTAGAGGAGAAACGATAACTATACGGATACACATCAGAGCGGCAACATAAAAGTCGACATGGGATTATCATTTAAACCGCAACGGAAGAGTCGGGAGCTCAGTAGCTCCTCGACATTGGAAGAGTTAACATCGGACAACATTCGTTTTCTACAGAAGATTGGATTGAAACTTAACAACAATGGATATCCTGGATATATCTCAAGGACCGACATTCGACGAAACACTATGGGAGAAGGAATATCACACGCACAACCCTTACACTTCATCAAAATTAAACAATAACGATGAAATAAGGATTCCCATTCAACAACAAGATATTTACACATTACCGTGTGAAAGTTATTTATACATTGAAGGACGGGTATTAAAATTGGATGGAAAAACTGCTTCAACAGTTCCTTTTATAAATAACCCGATGGCATATCTTTTTGATGAAATAAGATATGAGATATCAGGGGTGACAGTTGATTCGACAAAAAAGGTTGGTATAACAACAACATTGAAAGGATTAACATCATTAACACCGCATGAGAAGAATTCAATAGTCACCGCCGGATGGGTTGCTCCTGATAAAGACACTATAACACCGAATTCCAACGGTCACTTTGATTTTCATGTACCTTTACGATTGCTTTTGGGATTCGCTGAAGATTACAAACGAGTAATAATAAATGTCAAACAAGAATTGGTATTACTCAGATCTTCAACTAACAAGGACTTGATACTTGCAGACCCTGCAACTACTGAAGATAAATTGGAATGGCAACTACAATTAGATAAAGTTGTTTGGAGAGTACCTCATGTAAGATTGGCCGATGAACATAGAATCCTATTATTGAGAAAGTTAAAATCTGACCGTGATATTGTGATGCCATTCCGAAGTTGGGAATTCCATGAATATCCTACACTACCTCAGACCGAACGACAAACATGGACCGTCAAGACATCAACTTACTTGGAACGAGCAAGGTACATAATACTCGGTTTTCAAACTAAGCGAAAAGATGTTATCACTGCAAATGCCGGTCAATTTGATAACTGTAAAATAAAGAATTGTAAAGTTTTCCTAAACTCTCAATTCTTTCCGTATGACAATTTGAATGTCATGTTCAGCAAAAAACGTTTTTCCATTTTATACGATATGTATGCAAGATTTCAATCGTCATATTATGGAAAGACTAATACTCCACTATTATCACCTGACCAATATTATTCCAAGGCTCCGATAATTGTAATAGATTGTTCAAAACAAAATGAATCGGTAAAATCATCAAGTGTGGATATAAAAATTGAAATGGAATTTGAAGAACCAGTAGCGGATGGAACTTCAGCATACTGTCTTATTCTACATGATAAAATAGTTACTTACACACCGCTGACCGGAATCGTGAAGAATGTACTTTAAACAGAATTAGTACAACGACTGCAGATTTTTGAGGTTAGAATTATCTGTCTCAATTTTTGAGGTTAGAATTTCGTTTGTGAAACACAAGTTAAAAACAAACATTTATGTGAGTGTATAAATTTCAAGGATTCGACGAAAAACATAAAAGCGAGAAAATCATGAGTGGAAAATTCATTATATCTTCGACCGTCGTATGGGAAACATCGTTCGCAAGATGAGTTCTACTAACGGAGAAGAAAATACACCTCTAATGGATGAGAATAGTTCAGATATAGAAAAACAAGTTGAACGAGAAATGGACGAGTTCCTCAAGTTTAACAAACATAAGAAGAGAGAAGAAGAAAAAGAAGAAGAAGAAGCTGAAAAAGAAGTAAAAAGAAAAAAGGTTGAAGTTAACATTACAACTAATATTTTAACAGAAGTATTTCTTCGGATTTTCTACCCCATTTCTTCATGCATGACGAAAAGTATTTCAGTTGGAATTTTAAAATCATTGGATTATTCACCGATTGTTATTTTAAATCATGGAAATAAAATGGTTACATTCACTGAAACTTCTTGGGAATCATTTATGAAACATTTACATCTTTTGGAATGCTATTTGAGTAACAACACATTTGGAAGAAGAACAAGATTAAGTGTATTGGAATCAAATATTGAAGTTGATATAGTGAAACATCGTGGAGGACAAATGGTTCGCTTCAGAGATTTAACTAGACATGATGTAAAATTACATTTGACTAAAGAAGAATTTTACACTTTAAGTTGTACTACCGGTCCCGTCACCAGATATTTGAAACAACTAATATTTTCAAGTGCAATAATCAAAGACTATCTAATCGATACATTGGACAGACAACCTTTCGTTCCAATTTTATACGGTCCCGTGGATACTTCAATTTTTAATCGAATACCTCAAGAAGTGGATATGTGGAGACAATTGAACAACTATCACACCAACTTTAATATCGACGAAGAAGCGCAAGAAGTTAAAGAAGAACAATCGTGTTTGTAATACAAGTCAGTTGCTGACGAGACTTCATCATGAACAAACGGGTTTCGTTTTCTAATGCGCCACATATAATGGAAGTTAAAAAAGGTATAATTGAATTTCAAGCTTTTCGAGGAAATGATGGAAATTTTATTATAAAAGAATTAGTAATTTTGGATATGAACACATCTGTAGTTTATCATTACTTATTCAAACCTCCATTACCATTCAATAGACTAACAACTAAAGCGAAAGTTACAAACAAATGGTTGTACAAACATTTTCACAACTTAAGATGGGATGAAGGTTTTATTAATTATAACATGATGCCGCACATTATGAATCATTACTGCAAAGAGTTCAAAACTATCTACACAAGAGGATTGGAAAAAGCTAATTGGATACAATCATTTACAAGCAACGAAGTGATAAATGCAATAATAGATAGAGATTTCCAATGCTACTTCAATGAACTTTGTATTTCATCAAAGAGTTTTAAACATCGAAGGTCACAGTGCGCTTTGAAGAATGCTTACCGCTTAAATAATTTCCTTCAACAGAATGGTGGGGGTAATGTCGGTAATAAAAGTGAGAGCGCTACCATGACGCAGCATGAGTATTACTCGAACCTCCGAAGAGACAACATCTCCGACGGACATTATTATTAACAAGAAGATTAACAATAACATCAAGATGGCATCACAGAACTTTCTTCAAAATTTGGTTGATCAATTCAACGCTCATTCTAAATCAACAATCTTACCGACGAAGAAATGTTCTGAACTAAAAGAAGAAAAACATTACATCATACATACAATCAAGAAGATGGACACTTCAATTGGTGATGCTATTAATTGCACATTGAGCGAGGCGCCGTATACAGTTGGTGACGAACCGAAGTTTCAAATCTTCCTACCGAAACGGTTTGTACAACTTCTACAAAATGAAGATCTTCGAGTTATTCAACCTGGCGCACTCTATTTAGTTTCACACGGACCGAGTGGAAACAACTCAACTGAACTAACTATTCATGTAACACCTACTACTAACTAGTTTGTACATAACATTGTAAATATATGTGTTTGTAATGGTTTCTCAATAAAGATGATATAAAACAAAAAAGAAAAATAAAAGAAGCAACATATTGTTATGTCTTTGTACATAGCAATATGTTGCTTTTTTTAAAAATTCCACGGGATGACCTTGACCCAATTTTGTGTGATAATAAAAGTGAAAATCAACTTGTGAAATTCATCAGTCTACGACTACCTTTCGTACCGTACACATCTCACTCTCTATAACTAAATACAAAACTTCAACATGTCCTTAAAGGTCAAGTGTGCATCTTACGATACCAACACCATTACGAGTTTTGAACAACTTGAAGATTTAACCAACGAAATGCGAGTTTTACTTACCGGTGGTTATCACTTAACTGTTGATGTTAGTGCTACTAATGTAAGGATGTTTACTAAAACAAAATACTGCGATGATGAAGTATTTCTTTCTACACAACCTACAACATCTTCATCGCCAACTGGTCAACATAACATCAAGTTCCACAAGTACTACCAATGTTAAATAGCTTTTATCAAATAAAACTAAGGAATCACGTGATCAATATCAAGTTGATAAAAAGGGTGTGATACTTGGATAACTAATCATTCGCTTCCCAACTCTCGCTGCGTCAACACCTATTTTTAAAGATGTTATACAGAATGATGATTGAACTTGATGGAAAGATCTATGGAAAAGATTACAACACCGTTGAACAAATGACAGAAGATTTAGAAATATTAACCCGAGAAGGATATCAGGCTAAATTAATTTTAAAATTTCCTGAAGTACATCCACTATCGACTGAAGAACTTATCGCTATGGCTAAAGCGGAGAGAGAGAAAAAGTCTGAAGAAAACAAACAGGAGGGAGAGAAAAAGTCTGAAGAAAACAAACAGAAACAAACTTCTTAAGTATCAATTTTCCTTACATTAGTAAGGTATAATTTTTTAAAACTTCGTTTGGATGACCTTGAAATTATCCCCACCACTTTTTGTAGTACATAAAACTGACTATTCAACACTGTACACTCTTATTCTTTCACTGGACTCAGCAGCGTCAACATGGAAAAACAAAATTACAAGTACGAACCTCGTTACTGTTGTGAACAACAGTGTACAGATTTAGGACCAATGATGGTGGACGGGTTAGCTTGCACTAAGTGTGAATTTTTCGGATCTTGTTACTGCAAGTGCAAAACAAAACAACTACCGCCACCGGAATTGCGAACTTTCAAATTTTACAAATCAAGATATTTTCATACATGCTGTCCTCAAAGATGTTTCAAATTTCATCCTCTCGATCTAGCTTATTGTCAACGCACCAAGTCTCATCAAGATGATTTTTGTACACATATGATAAAAAGATGTAAATACAGATCAGATTGGTATTCAGATCCTGTTGAACCATCGAATGTGTAATTTCAGTTTTACACTCTTTTTTAAAACTTCAATTGGATGACCTTGAGATTTCCCCCACCATTGGTTTTTTTTTTAGATTCCCCCCACCATAAGTCTTTTAGATTTCTCCCCACCATTAGTTTAAGTTTTGTATCTTATTGAATCCACCTTTGAATTATTTCACTTCCAACATTCTAACTAACAACATGGGAACACCTTTCGTCAGGTTTCAACATATAATAACTGAGAGGGGAGAAATGGAAGAATTGTTTCAAAACTTGCTCGCTATAATGGATAGATATTATATGAGATGGATCAGAATTGATGTTCAATATTTACGTCCTGGTGAATTATCTTCATCATCACAGAGTGAGGAGGACGAGGCAACTACTACAGCTAAGATATTTGAATTAAAAGACGAAGAAGAAGAACTTAGCTTTTTATTTAATCATAAGCTCGCCGTTAAATAAGCCCCCCTCCCTTGGCGGCGTTCCTCATTTACTCGCCAACTCTCCAACGATGAACAACTCTCCATTGGCACGGATGAATTCTAGTTTTGACATAAACTCTAAAGAAGAGTTACAAGCAATTTTTAATATTTTACAAGAACTTGTAGATAATTATACAACTATCAAAATGAATTTGGAAATAACATACGATTGTCCTATTTGTGATAAGGTTGAAAGTTCAGACGAAGACAGTTTACTAAATCTAACTCCTGCACCATCTGACACTACTGACGGTAATAATGAAGAGCAAAATCTATCCCCCGCCACTTCTTTGTAATTCATCTTTCCCCCCACCACTTTTTTATTTAATTAACATTTCTTGCTTTCACTCCTCATTCCGTCTTCGACTTTTAAACTATCAACATAACTTCTTTTAAAATTTCAAACACTAATACAATCATGATGGATATGATGGATGAAGTTCCCTTTGTAACTAGAATGGAAGAGGATAAATTGAAATTGGAAATTAAACGATTGGAAATGGAGCAGGAAAACCAACTCGGAATATTACGTCTCTTCACACTTTTCAAATACATCATCTGGGGACTCTGCGTTTACCTTTTTCTCGTCGTTGGCGTTTGTTTCTACAACTCCATAGTTCATCACAAAAATTCAACCTGTATAGTTCCTGGTATTGCACATTGATTGTATTTGTTTTTACGAATAAAGTTCAAAACTTAAATCTACCTATCCCGCTATCACCGGGTAGTTCAACTCTCAGAACTATTTCCTGTGCTAGCGGGATAGGCTTTTTTAAAACTTACTCGGGATGACCTTGACATACTTTCCGTAACCCAATTATCAAGTTGAATTTCAGTTTTATACTTACTTTTAATTTATGTGCAAATTTAGTTCAACCGAGATCTTCTCACGCGATAACCGTTATAAAAGAAGATTGTTCATCGCGCCGCGACCATTAATTAACTCGCATTTGTGTTGTTCGCATCCTTCCTACTCATTACATATACGTTTCGCCAACTTCATTATACAAGTCTAATTGCTACTAACCTGGAATTTCATTTACATTAGCACGTGTCGTCCTGTTTGAATCACCTTCGCGTGCTTGACGTTATATCTCATTCATCTGTCTTGTTCTCACTTCTACACATCTGATATACTTCTTGTGATGGATACGCAATGTTTGAAATTGAAACTTTTGCAGACACAACATATATTACTTTTACTAACATATATTAGTTTTACTTCAACCCCGGTTAATTTATGCGCAATTTTAGTTCAACTCCCAATTGTTGAATTTCAGTTTTGAACCAACTTTTAATTTATGCGCAATTTTAGTTCAACCGAGCGCCATCTCCACTCCCCCCATTGATTAATTCACCATCTGACATCTACAGTCACGCATATATTTCGACGCGTCATGTTTCATTCTTCATTCTCGTTCTATCCGCGGAACTTAACACTTCTATCTACCTTCTCTCTCTCTCTTGTTATGGCTGCGCTATGTTTGAACTGACTTTTATTTTCGTTCAACTGTTAGAGTTTTTATTAACACCGTCGAATTACAATTTTGAACTAATTTTTAATTTATGCGAAGTTTTACTTCAACCCCGGTTAATTTATGCGCTAATTTAGTTCAACTCCCGATCGTTGAATTTCAGTTTTGAACCAACTTTTAATTTATGCGCAAATTTAGTTCAACACCCCGATTGTTGAATTTCAGTTTTACACTAACTTCTAGTTTCGTCCAACTATTAGAGTTTTTATTAACACCGTCGAATTTCAATTTTGAACTAACTTCTATTTTATGCGCACTCTTCGCTCAACCAACCGCCGACGCTCTCACCATCTCCACCCCAACATCTATTGTCCCCACTTCTGGCCCACCGGAAGCTGCGTGCCGTGGCACGTGGCTTCCGGTGACGTCACTTCCGGGCCAGAAGTAACCAAAACACACTACTTACAATACCATGTTTTAGCATAAAAGCCGTATGATTAACATTGCCGACTGCGCAACAATGGGCTACTGGCCCAGGGGTGAAGATGACTCTTAAATACCAACATTTACTTTTCGCACCAGTGACTAAACCACATATATAACGAGAATAATACATTTAACTTATGAACATTTCAAAACTATGCGCATCTTTAATAACGTAAGATGTTTATATGTGAGTATCCTCTCGTGGTAAGCACTCTCAGCACAATATGTAATCCCCTTAGCCCTGTCAGCTGGAGCAAGAGCAGTGGACCAATAAGAGGCCACGCGCCGCGCTATTGTGCCTAACCATTGTGCTCGACCACAATCTCCTCCATTGTTAACCTATTCTACAATCCTACTAATTTAAACAACAATTCATAAGCTTTATCTACTCAATACGTTGTAAGTTTCTATTGTGAAACTCTTGGAATGCCTTCTTGTTCCATCGGCTTAACAGAAAATCTTTGTTAAAATTTAATTATACAAATTAATTATAGAAGTTTCATATAATCCACTTCCTACTTTTATTTAAACTAATTTAAATATAAAAGTAAAAGTTTCGTTTTTAATACTTCATTAAAAGACATTTCATGACTTTTAAGTGTACTAATTACGCCTCGACTGTAGTGAACAGAGTAGGCGATGAAAATCTTAATGGGTCAAATATGGATAAAAAATTAAATGACTTAATGGTTGAGTTTATCGACCATTTGCTTGAAAAACAAAAATAAAATAAAACATCACATTTTGTGCTGACCACATCTATTCCTTGTGGTCGTACTCTAAAAGACACCGAACCCTAAAGAGCATGTACGATTACAAGACGAGCTCATTCGTTCCACTTCCTCGCCAGGCGTAAGGCTGTTACCATCTGGTGTAGACTTTCTGTAGAAGTTTGTTTATGACAAAAAAAATAACAGATTGTTTATTTATGCAGTTATTACCAGGTTTAAAAAAAATCTAAGATCGGCTGCAATTTATTTACATTTCTTAAACGAAAAACTCCATGTAAAACGAATTCTTTATTTACAATTATTTAATTAAAGGACACCCCTATTATGAATTTTAGTAGCTATAAAAAGGTTTGGCTACCTTTTTAAAGTTTACACAAGCGCTTTAAAAAGCTGTAGTGCGGAAACTGGCAATAGCCTCAATTAGTTTGTCGTGGCTAAAACAAAATTTCAAAGAGAAAAAAAATTCTTGGACAGAAACTTGAAAAAACCTCTAAAGCAGTGTTTGATTTAGAGGATAAAATTTTGTAAATACAATGAAAAAAATCCTAACATTCTTTTGCTATATAGTTTTACTGCGCATTTCTTATCTTTATCTATATACTTCACAGAGTAGTCATTAATCTTAGCAAGAAACAAATGTCCCAACAGAGAGGTGCCGCGCCGCGCCGCTCTACACTAACGACGCCCAAGGGCTCGCTGAGACATCACCGGCCGGGGACTAGAGCATTGGTCTGGGTCCGCAATCCTAACTCCGGTATTCCATTAATTAATCATTTATTCAGTCCTTAAAAAGGTGTGTAATATGACGAGACGTGTTCTCAGATCGAATAGTGTGAGTGATTCAACTAAGGAAAATAATATGCCGAACCCTAGTGACAGCAATAAACTAGATTTAATTCTAAGTGAAATAAAAGCAGTTCGGAGTGAGCAACTTGGTTTAAAAAATTCATTAAACTCTGCGCATGAGAAGATTGATGGACTATCATCACAGTTAACTAAACATGAAGGACACATAACACAGTGTAAGTCCGATATCACATCTTTACAAACTGAAAACGAATCTCTGAAACATCAAATTAAAAGCCTATCTGTTCGGTTAAATGATTGTTTGCAGTACCAGCGTGTTAACACGTTGGAGATACATGGGGTTACTGAGACCACAGGTGAAAACATTTTTGACTTAATCAAACGTGTTAGTGTAGCATTGCGTTTTCAGTTTAAGAGTGACATGATAGATGCCGCTCACCGTCTGTCTTGGCCCAGAAATGGCCCCAGAGCGATAATTGTTAAGTTCGTGAGAAGAGTAGACGCGCAGGAGTTGTACAGGTTATCTCGGGTCAAACGAGGTTTTGCCGTTTCTGAGTTGGGACTCCTAGGTGAGAGCAAAGTGTATGTAAACTGTTCGTTGACTCCAGAGACACGTATTCTGTATGCAGAGGTTCGAACCTTTAAGGCGGAGAAAGACTTTCGTTATCTATGGATCAGAGGTGGAAAAATCCATCTACGTGAGAGGCAGGGGAGTCCTGTTATTATCATCAGCGACCGGGAGGACCTGAGCAAGCTCATCGCAGGGAGACAGCGCCGCGGGTCCAGCGAGGAGGCTGTAGGGGTGAAGGCAGACCACGGAGCAGCGACGGAGCTGACCACCACATCTTCGTAACATGCATAGGACTGGGACATCAGTGGAGCCTTTTGACATCACTGAGAAACTTTTAAGTGAGTTTTTTTTCCTCAATCATGGAAAAATTTAATTTTTGATTTAAATGTTGTACTGGTAGGCCTATCAATAATAAATTTTT
The DNA here is from genome assembly GCA_030545055.2 of Neoaliturus tenellus. Classification (NCBI taxonomy): domain Eukaryota; kingdom Metazoa; phylum Arthropoda; class Insecta; order Hemiptera; family Cicadellidae; genus Neoaliturus; species Neoaliturus tenellus. The sequence continues at coordinate 5,789,181 of CM061531.1, forward strand.
ACTCAACAATTTATTTGATCTGTATAAACTTAGGTTATCTATTTTGATTTGAGATTAGTATTCTGGACTATTTGATTAGTGCTATCTAAATGTCACTCTCAAAACAATTATTTACCATATTATCGCTATGTGCATTGTTTTTTATCCTATATTTAGGCTAGGCTATATATTTTTTATTATTACTTAAACTACAAAGAATTTGAATTAGCCTAATACAAACTAGTTGTGATAGTTAACAAAATAGCCTACTGTTTCCTTTACTTTTATATGAGATGAGATGACACACACATAGGTTAAAGAGTTCAATAAAAGTGATTAATTTAAGTTTTTCTTCTCTAAAAAAAAATATATGTCACTAAGATCTGAATTACTTTTTCAGTTGTGGTTGAGGAGTAGGCCTAATGGAAGGTTATTAAAGAACATCAATTTAATTATTTACTGAATTTAACTCAAGTGGTAAATTTATTAAATAAGCGAGTTATAAATTAAAAACTTTTATTAGCCTATTTTGTAATTTTATTTTTTATTATCAGTTGGGGTCCAAAGAGTGAAAGTTATTGTGTTGTGTACAGTCGCAATATGCTTTAATTTTGTTTGTATTCTACTGTAGAGGTAAATCATTTATTTATTTTAGTCATAAGATGTGTGCATATAAATTTAAGGGTTTTTATAGGCCTACTTATTCAGTAGTAAAAAGAATCAATTTAACTTAGTTTTTTTTTTTTTCACTGTTTGGTCAGTGGTGTTTATTTTCAAAGCAACAAATATAATAGTTTGCCATTACAATACTTGTAATATCGGAGCTGATGCACTTTTGTGATATTTCACAAAGTTTCTTTGTTCAGTAATTTTTCTTTAAAATCTAGTAAAAATCTTTAACAGTCTCATTTTGTTGGATTACTTTTGAATAACAATTGCAAAACATAATCTCAATGTTTACTACCAAAATGTCAGGGGTCTTAAGACAAAAATAAATCACTTTGCTTTGAATATTCACAATTTGTTATTTGACATAATATGTTTATCTGAAACTTGGCTGGACAGTGAGGTGGCGACTTCTGAATTGTTTCCGGGTTCAGAGTTCGTCGTGTACAGGAGGGACCGATCCGTTGAGCTCACGGGCAAGCAACGAGGGGGAGGTGTTCTCATCGCTGTCCGGGACAATTTTCACTCCATCAGATTCCAACAGTTGGAGACAAACAATGAGGATTTATGGGTAAAAATCAGTAATCAATACGCGACCATGTATGTTTGTTGTTTGTACTATTCTGAACGAACTAACGAAAATTATTCTGAATTTTACAACAAAGTTGAATCTTTTTATAACAGTAAAAATAAAGATGTGTCTATTTTCATTGTGGGAGATTTTAATTTACCAATTTATGGGAAAAACTTTGACTTAAATTCTGGTAATAATACCTTGAGGGAATTACAATTGTTCATTAATATTTGTGGATTTAAAATGTTTAACAATGTTTTGAATGCAGTGAATGGGAAAACGTTAGATCTTGTTATCAGTAATTTAGATAGAGTAGATGTGAATTTAGAAGATGACTGTCTTGTAAATCCTGATTCTTATCACCCGCCGTTATCGATTTCATTGGGGACTGCTGTCTCTCATTGCAGTAAAATATTTGGGATTCCAAACGAAGTTGGTTATAATTTTCGCAGAGCTGATTTTGAATTACTTTATCGACTTTTAGATTCCACAGATTGGACTGAGCTATATAGTTGTGATGACCCTGATTTCGCAGTTAACTTATTCTATAAAAAAGTTTATTTAGCGCTTGACAGCTCAGTTCCTCGGAAAAAGTTCAAAAGTCTGAAATATCCCGTTTGGTTTAATAGAAATGTAATAAATTTAATTAGAAAAAAAGAAAGGTATCGCAAAAAGTTTAAAAAATCTGGAAAAATTGAGGATCTAAATTTATTTAAAGAGCTGCGAAAATCTTCCAAAAATGAAATTAGTAAAGCTTACAGGGAGTATGTTAATAGTATTGAGTCGCAAGTGGGTCAGTTTGAAGTTAAAAGAATTTTTAATTTTATCAAAGATAAACGGGACAGAAGGGGTGATTGTTCGATTGTCTCGGATAGCGGTGAGGAGTGCCTTGGTGGGGAATCAAAGGCTAAAGCATTTGCTGATTTTTTTCAGTCTGTTTATGAGAATTATCGGTCGGTCCCCTCTGTTGAGGACATTCTGCAGACGCCCGTATCGTCGTGTGGTTCTTGTCTTCACTTGACTCATTTCACAGTAGATCAAGTCGCCTTGGCAATTAAATCACTTGCACCTAAACGCTCTACCGGTCCAGATTTGATTCCTCCTTACATTTTTAAAGCTTGTAATGAAATACTCAAAACTCCTTTAACATTTATTTTTAATTTGTGCATACGTAATAACTATTTTCCAGAATCTTGGAAAGTTTCAAAAGTTGTGCCATTGTTCAAAAAATCCGATCGTTCACTTGTTTCCAATTATAGGCCAGTAGCCGTACTGAGCACACCAGCAAAGCTTTTCGAACATCTTCTCTATCGTGAAATATTTTTTTACAGTAAGTTAAAGATTTCTATAAATCAGCACGGATTTTTCTCAAGTAGATCAATTGTTTCAAATTTAATTAACTTTTCAGATTTTATTTTTCAGCAGTTCGATCTGGGTTTGCAAATAGACGTAATTTACACGGATTTTTCAAAAGCTTTCGACAAAGTGGACCATTTGATTTTGCTGAAAAAACTTCACGATTTTGGGTTTTCTGATGACTTAATTAGGTTCTTTTTTACTTATTTAATCAACCGAAAACAATACGTTTCATACAATGGCTATTTATCTCATCAATATGTTGTTCAAAGTGGGGTCCCCCAAGGCTCAAATCTTGGTCCATTATTTTTTATAATTTTTATTAACGACATTGAGTCACATTTAAATGGATGCCAAGCGCTTCTCTACGCTGATGATCTCAAAATTTACAAGCCCGTTCATACGGCCGGCGATGCAGAGGCGCTGCAGGGTGGAATTGACGGACTCTCCCGTTGGTCGACCATTAATAAGATGAGTCTTAATGTAAACAAATGTTTTGTCATGACTTTTTCAAGAAAACGTTTAAAGAATAGTTTTGATTATTATTTAAGTAACAAATTACTGTCGCGAGTTGAGACCATGACTGATTTAGGGGTGGTGTTTGACTCTGAACTAACATTTAATGATCATATATTTTATGTCACTAAAAAAGCAGCATCCACGTTGGGGTTTTTAATTAGAGCATGTAGAAATTTTAAAAATATTGAAAATATAAAACTTCTTTACTTTTCGTTGGTAAGATCCAGACTTGAGTTTGCATCTATAATTTGGAATCCGTTTTATAACTTTTATTCTAGCGTAATTGAGAATGTTCAAAAACGATTTTTGCGTTATCTCTTTTATAAAAGGTTTCACTTTTACACCTTTGAAATTCCTTATGATCAACTCTGTTCATTGTTTGACATCCATCACTTAAACTCGAGGCGCAAATTAGCGTCTATAATGTATTTGAGTAAATTGCTTTTGGGAAAAATAGATGATTCCATTACTCTGTCAAAAATTAATTTTTATACGCCGATACACAGTAGAAGGTCAAACACCCTTTTTATCAATAGAACTTGCCGGACAAATTATTTAATAAATACTAGCATAAATAGTATGATAAGAAATTACAACTATATTATTTCCCTAAACCCCGATATAGACATTTTTCATCTGAGCGACGGTCAGTTTAAGTCGAAGGTCGCTGCTTTACTGTTTAGCCACTAGTTCTGGTGTTTAAGTAAAATAAACTTATAAAAACTTCCGCCCTTTGCCCCCCTGGCATTTTGTTGTTTTTTACTCTGTTGTTAATTTTTTTTTTTTTCTTTCAATGATTTTTATGATCTTAAAAAACCAACATTTTTGAGCTGTATTTGTTACATGATGATATATAAGACACAGTGTGAGAAAGTAGTTATTTGTCTTTACCTTTAGTAAGATTGTTTACTGTAATTGGAGTTTTTTACTCTGTTGTAAACAATTAAATTGTAAATAAATAAATAAAATAAATAAATATGTATAAATTTCAATAAAACAAAAATTTAACTTTCATCCCCTTGCCAGTTTTGTCAAACTTCAATATGTTATCATGTGGAAAATCTCTTAAATGAAACCACAGGGTTTTCATTCAAGAATAAATCTCAATGCGTTTTAGTTAATCGGGTTTGGGACTCTTCACGAATATTTAACTGTAAATGGATGACATTTTAAAGGGAGTAAATTTATGGACATTTATTGTCGTTAATTGTTATTTATGTTTTACAATTTTTTGGCTTGACAATATTTTAAATTATTATATAAAATGACCAGCCGAACACAATGTTCCTTCTCTTTCACTAATATTCAGGTCAAAATGAAATTGAGGAGCAAACAATGAAAAACTGTCAATAACTTTCACTCACGGTCACCTTAAAATATGCAGCAGGCTATGACGATGCGAGTAAAGTAGAAAGTTTAGCTTTTAAATTCTGTGAAAATTTGTATTTGAAGCATCACCACCGGCTGGAACTGGTGAAAACCTACACTTACTTCGATTGACAATAAGTTAAATTGATTAGACACAACTTAAAAAAAAATCAATCGAACTGATTTAATTAAAATTTTGGAAGAGCAAAAGCGAATGGAAATGTCAGTGGAAAAACGTCTCCAATCGATTAACGGCATTTTTACTAAGCAAGAGAATAGAAAACAGCAGACGAGAGGTAATGTAATTGGCTTATATTGGTATAATATATTTCAACAAACCGAAACCAACATTTAAAGAATTAAATTATCCCTCGTTTGCTATTTTTTTATATAGCATATAGTGTAGATATGATAAAAAAACGAAATAGTCAGTAATATGCATCCCTGTGCATGACTAAATCATATAAGGTCATGAGTCAAAAATACATATATTTTATTTTTCCTATGGTATTTATTTGCTTCTATCAGTTTTCATTGAAATCCATCAAAATTGTTTTTTTTGTTTTTTTTTTTAATTTAAAAAGGAGTGTTGCTATCTAGAAATAAAATTAATTAACATTAAGTTGGGAGTACTATTGAGACTGGTAAATAGCCAAGCCGATTGTGAAACTCCTTTGTTTGCTGAGCTTCGCAGACGAAAAGACTAAAGCTCTCATTCAACATAAGATATTTCAAGATATTTAATGTCAGAATTCAGAGATCTAAGAGATGAAAAGCATCTAAACATTATAACTTGGGTACCGTAAATAAAAACTAAGTATTGTATAGAATAAATTTTAAACCTTTTGAAATTAAAAATTAAAAGAACTTAGAATGAAAGTATAGTGTTTTGTATTCTAAATTCTGTATGCTATTTATGGCTAAAAATTATATTCATCAGCGATTAATTGCAAATTATTATGGTCTAAATTAAAATTTAAGAGCTAAATTATCAACCGAAATCATGAATACTTTATTTAATTGGTGACCGTGTGGTAGTAATGTTAGTTCATTAGTACTTTAAACCGTAAATCTCGTATTCAAACATAAATATCTTATATAATGTGTAAACTTGAGGAATAAATTTTATACTGGGCTCCCATTTATTTCCCCTTCCTCATTTCAACTTATCTAACTTAATGATAAGTAGTACACCATTAGTTGATGTTGTACATCAAACGGCAGAGGATCAAATAATGTGTGGTGGTCAGGTTTCACTATGAGGAACAATACACGCAAGTCTGTGGTGGTCAGGTTTCATTATGAGGAACAATACACGGAAGTGTATGGTGGCCAGGTTTCACCATGAGGAACAATACACGCAAGTGTATGGTGGTCAGGTTTCATTATGAGGAACAATACAAGCAAATGTGTAGTGGTCAGGTTTCACTATGAGGAACAATACACGCAAGTCTGTGGTGGTCATTTTTCACCATGAGGAACAATACACGCAAGTGTATGGTGGCCAGGTTTCATTATGAGGAATAATACAAGCAAATGTGTGGTGGTCAGGTTTCACTATGAGGAACAATACACGCAAGTCTGTGGTGGTCATTTTTCACCATGAGGAACAATACACGCAAGTGTATGGTGGCCAGGTTTCATTATGAGGAATAATACAAGCAAATGTGTGGTGGTCAGGTTTCACTATGAGGAACAATACACGCACGTCTGTGGTGGTCATTTTTCACCATGAGGAACAATACACGCAAGTGTATGGTGGCCAGGTTTCATTATGAGGAATAATACAAGCAAATGTGTGGTGGTCAGGTTTCACTATGAGGAACAATACACGCAAGTCTGTGGTGGTCATTTTTCACCATGAGGAACAATACACGCAAGTGTATGGTGGCCAGGTTTCATTATGAGGAATAATACAAGCAAATGTGTCGTGGTCAGGTTTCACTATGAGGAACAATACACGCAAGTCTTTGGTGGTCAGGTTTCATTATGAGGAACAATACAAGCAAATGTGTGGTGGTCAGGTTTCACTATGAGGAACAATACACGCAAGTGTATGGTCGCCAGGTTTCATTATGAGGAACAATACAAGCAAATGTGTGGTGGTCAGGTTTCACTATGAGGAACAATACACGCAAGTGTATGGTGGTCAGGTTTCACCATGAGGAACAATACACGCAAGTGTATGGTGGCCAGGTTTCATTATGAGGAACAATACATGCAAGTGTATGGTGGTCAGGTTTCACTATGAGGAACAATACAAGCAAATGTGTGGTGGTCAGGTTTCACTATGAGGAACAATACACGCAAGTGTATGGTGGCCAGGTTTCATTATGAGGAATAATACAAGCAAATGTGTGGTGGTCAGGTTTCACTATGAGGAACAATACACGCAAGTGTATGGTGGCCAGGTTTCATTATGAAGAACAATACACGCAAGTCTGTGGTGGTCATTTTTCACCATGAGTAACAATACACGCAAGTGTATGGTGGCCAGGTTTCATTATGAGGAATAATACAAGCAAATGTGTGGTGGTCAGGTTTCACTATGAGGAACAATACACGCAAGTCTGTGGTGGTCATTTTTCACCATGAGGAACAATACACGCAAGTGTATGGTGGCCAGGTTTCATTATGAGGAATATTACAAGCAAATGTGTGGTGGTCAGGTTTCACTATGAGTAACAATACACGCAAGTCTGTGGTGGTCAGGTTTTATTATGAGGAACAATACAAGCAAATGTGTGGTGGTCAGGTTTCACTATGAGGAACTATACACGCAAGTGTATGGTCGCCAGGTTTCATTATGAGGAACAATACAAGCAAATGTGTGGTGGTCAGGTTTCACTATGAGGAACAATACACGCAAGTGTATGGTGGTCAGGTTTCATTATGAGGAACAATACACGCAAGTGTATGGTGGTCAGGTTTCACTATGAGGAACAATACACGCAAGTGTATGGTGGTCAGGTTTCACTATGAGGAACAATACAAGCAAATGTGTGGTGGTCAGGTTTCACTATGAGGAACAATACACGCAAGTGTATGGTGGTCAGGTTTCACTATGAGGAACAATACAAGCAAATGTGTGGTGGTCAGGTTTCACTATGAGGAACAATACACGCAAGTGTATGGTGGCCAGGTTTCATTATGAGGAATAATACAAGCAAATGTGTGGTGGTCAGGTTTCACTATGAGGAACAATACACGCAAGTCTGTGGTGGTCATTTTTCACCATGAGGAACGATACATGCAAGTGTATGGTGGCCAGGTTTCATTATGAGGAACAATACAAGCAAATGTTAGGTGGTCAGGTTTCACTATGAAGAACAATACACGCAAGTCTGTAGTGGTCATTTTTCACCATGAGGAACAATACACGCAAGTGTATGGTGGCCAGGTTTCATTATGAGGAACAATACAAGCAAATGTGTGGTGGTCAGGTTTCACTATGAGGAACAATACACGCAAGTCTGTGGTGGTCATTTTTCACCATGAGGAACAATACACGCAAGTGTATGGTGGCCAGGTTTCATTATGAGGAACAATACAAGCAAATGTGTGGTGGTCAGGTTTCACTATGAGGAACAATACACGCAAGTCTGTGGTGGTCATTTTTCACCATGAGGAACAATACACGCAAGTGTATGGTGGCCAGGTTTCATTATGAGGAATAATACAAGCAAATGTGTGGTGGTCAGGTTTCATTATGAGGAACAATACACGCAAGTGTATGGTGGTCAGGTTTCACTATGAGGAACAATACACGCAAGTGTATGGTGGTCAGGTTTCACTATGAGGAACAATACAAGCAAATGTGTGGTGGTCAGGTTTCACTATGAGGAACAATACACGCAAGTGTATGGTGGTCAGGTTTCACTATGAGGAACAATACAAGCAAATGTGTGGTGGTCAGGTTTCACTATGAGGAACAATACACGCAAGTGTATGGTGGTCAGGTTTCATTATGAGGAACAATACACGCAAGTGTATAATGGTCAGGTTTCACTATGAGGAACAATACACGCAAGTGTATGGTGGTCAGGTTTCACTATGAGGAACAATACAAGCAAATGTGTGGTGGTCAGGTTTCACTATGAGGAACAATACACGCAAGTGTATGGTGGTCAGGTTTCACTATGAGGAACAATACAAGCAAATGTGTGGTGGTCAGGTTTCACTATGAGGAACAATACACGCAAGTGTATGGTGGTCAGGTTTCACTATGAGGAACAATACAAGCAAATGTGTGGTGGTCAGGTTTCACTATGAGGAACAATACATGCAAGTGTATGGTGGTCAGGTTTCACTATGAGGAACAATACACGCAAGTGTATGGTGGCCAGGTTTCATTATGAGGAATAATACAAGCAAATGTGTGGTGGTCAGGTTTCACTATGAGGAACAATACACGCAAGTCTGTGGTGGTCATTTTTCACCATGAGGAACAATACATGCAAGTGTATGGTGGCCAGGTTTCATTATGAGGAACAATACAAGCAAATGTGTGGTGGTCAGGTTTCACTATGAAGAACAATACACGCAAGTCTGTGGTGGTCATTTTTCACCATGAGGAACAATACACGCAAGTGTATGGTGGCCAGGTTTCATTATGAGGAATAATACAAGCAAATGTGTGGTGGTCAGGTTTCACTATGAGGAACAATACACGCAAGTCTGTAGTGGTCATTTTTCACCATGAGGAACAATACACGCAAGTGTATGGTGGCCAGGTTTCATTATGAGGAACAATACAAGCAAATGTGTGGTGGTCAGGTTTCACTATGAGGAACAATACACGCAAGTGTATGGTCGCCAATTTTCGTTATGAGGAATAATACAAGCAAATGTGTGGTGGTCAGGTTTCACTATGAGGAACAATACACGCAAGTGTATGGTCGCCAGGTTTCACCATGACGAACAATACACGCAAGTGTATGGTCCCCAGGTTTCATTATGAGGAACAATACACGCAAGTGTATGGTGGCCAGGTTTCATTATGAGGAATAATACAAGCAAATGTGTGGTGGTCAGGTTTCATTATGAGGAACAATACACGCAAGTGTATGGTGGCCAGGTTTCACCATGAGGAACAATACACGCAAGTGTATGGTCGCCAGGTTTCATTATGAGGAACAATACACGCAAGTGTATGGTGGTCAGGTTTCATTATGAGAAACAATACACGCAAGTGTGTGGTGGTCAGGTTTGATTATGAGGAACAATACACGCAAGTCTGTGGTGGTCAGGTTTCACCATGAGGATCAATACACGCAAGTATGTTGTGGTCATGATTCATTGTGAGGAACTTTACACGCAAATCTTTGGTGGTCATGATTCATTGTGAGGAACAATACACGCAAATCTGTGGTGGTCAGGTTTCACAATGAGGATCAATACACGCAAGTATGTTGTGGTCATGATTCATTGTGAGGAAATTTACACGCAAATCTTTGGTGGTCATGATTCATTGTGAGGAACAATACACGCAAATCTGTGGTGGTCAGGTTTCACCATGAAGATCAATACACGCAAGTATGTTGTGGTCAGGTTTTATTGTTCTCTTGATGTCAATTTGTTCGAATAGACACTGGATGGAATGATGTTGAGGTGCAGTTCGTCGGTCGTTTACTATAGCTCAACCCATTATGCAACCCCCTACCAGTGGATGACGCAGGCAGCCTTCGACCATCTCATCATAAGAATGAGGAAAATTGAGTATTTAAGAGGCAAAAAAACGCTGATATTGTTAGATAACATCCCCAGAATAATCACATGTTGCTTAATAGTGTTCAAAAAATGTATTAATATAAATGTGTAACGTAAAAAAATATACTGTAAAGTTTTAGTCACCCTTTCATCCTTTTCTGACCATTCAATGAGCCCCTCCCAAACATATATAAAAATCATGTTATTTCCTATTTACATTATTTTAAATTATAAATAATAATGTAATGGGAAAGATTTGTTAAAATACCTCATTCGCAGCAGACCTCCGTCCTCAGCTAATTTCCATTTCTGAGTGGAATCTCCGTAATTTACTATTTCCCCATAAACCCAGTTTAGATTCCCGTTTTTTGACAGCCATAATTGTGGACTGTGGATTCAAACAGTTTTAATACCCTGAACAATACTCTGTATTATTACTTAAAGAGTTTTGCCACCTAAAGGTCAGGGAATATACAATGATGCATTGTAGTAATAAATCTCATTCATTTTGACTGACAGTGGTTGGGTGTGAATCGTATATCATATCGGATATTGAATTGGTAGTAATTTCCTCGCCATTTCCTCACATATCAACATAATCACACACATTATCAGCAGTTCCACAGTCTATGTTAAATGTTACTGTACATAATCTGGAGGCCACACAATCTCTATTTGGATCTTCTTACATTTAAACTATCGTATAATGTTTCCCTTCAGACCACTATACATAAAATCAATACAAATTGCATGATAACACATTAATATTATTTAACGTTATTCTTATATTTGTTTAAATACCTTCCTCGTAATTATTTCCATCCACACACAACATTCGTGTAATAAAATGAGTTTCTTGAATAGAGAGGAAGTAAAAAACTAGCACAAGAGTTTTCCATGTTATGAAAGGTTGTTGACAAAATTAAGTAAATAAATGTTACATCTAAAAATCGACTACCACTAGGAATTAGAGTAAAATTTCTAATTAAGGCAAAGATAAATATCTATATCGAAATAAATGTCTAGCTGAGCAGAGTACAATGCCGCAAACCAAGCCTGGCATTGATAATCAATCTGTAAATCGCAGTTAATCTAACTCTATAAAAAACCTAATATGAACAAATGTTATCTAAAACCTATTCTAAGGGTCGTTGCCAAAGGAAATCTTGCACAAAGCTTCACTGAGCTTTGTCACATATTACCTCATCTTAAATGTATCCTGTCACAGTAAACCTGACCTCAAAACTTATCTTGAATTTATTGTATTTCAAAGTTTTGTTCATACGATGTTAATTGAAGTATTGATTAAAGTTTTGATTGCCTAAAATTTTTGGTTCAACAATTTATTAGAGGTTCGGTTTACGACTTTGGACTATGATAAAAATATGTTAAATATATTAATGGCTTTTAAAAGTCCAACTCTTACAATTACGATTAACCAAAGCCTCGTCTCAGCTGTTATGATAGGAAACTGATAGTACCTTTGAAGTTAGATGTAAAAATTAAATACTTTACGCATCAAATTTTTTATTTATTTATTTTTTTACATCTAGATTTATTCTGAGAAAAAACATGAGAAAATTCAGTACGATTATATTGAGTTCATAAGCAATAGCTACGAAAATTCTATGAATACTGCACTCTTGAAAGTAAACAACTTGCTCATTTACAATTTTGAATGGATCATTAGATTATTGAATTAAATTAAAATAAAATGTATTTATTCAGCCAAAAAGTTTCAAGAAGTAAGACAAGACAAAGTGTTACTATTTTAACTCCATAATTTGTTCCCAAAGTTAACCAAGTTATGATAAACATCATCAAATCAACTTTCAAAAAACGTTAAAATGGGGAATCGTCGTGAAGGATTTGTGAAAGAATGTTAAAAGTAATGAAATTGATGAGGAATTCTCTCACCAAATTACATTTGAAAGACATATAGCAATATGTGGTTTAAGCCACATATTGCCACATTCAGGAAAAGACATGTCAAAACATGCAGCAGTAAACAACCACGGCCGGCGCGACAGACCTGGGAATCCTGATGACAATCCACCTGCAGATTGGTGACGTCACATCAATTTAAAAACATCCACACCATATGTGCTTTGTCCCTGTCATAATGCCACTCAAGCTATTGCAGCAGTAAACAACCACGACCAGCGCGACAGACCTGGGAATCCTGATGACAAGAAGCCTGCAGATTGGTGACGTCACATCAATTTATAAACATCCACACCATATGTGCTTTGTCCCTGTCATAATGCCACTTTAGATATTGCAGCAGTAAACAACCACGACCAGCGCGACAGACCTGGGAATCCTGATGACAAGCCGCGTGCAGATTGGTGACGTCACATCAATTTATAAACATCCACACCATATGTGCTTTGTCCCTGTCATAATGCCACTCAAGCTATTGCAGCAGTAAACAACCACGACCAGCGCGACAGACCTGGGAATCCTGATGACAAGCCGCGTGCAGATTGGTGACGTCACATTAATTTATAAACATCCACACCATATGTGCTTTGTCCCTGTCATAATGCCACTCAAGCTATTGCAGCAGTAAACAACCACGACCAGCGCGACAGGCCTGGGAATCCTGATGATAAGCCGCGTGCAGGTTGGTGACGTCACATTAATTTATAAACATCCACACCATATGTGCTTTGTCCCTGTCATAATGCCACTCAAGCTATTGCAGCAGTAAACAACCACGACCAGCGCGACAGACCTGGGAATCCTGATGACAAGCCGCGTGCAGATTGGTGACGTCACATCAATTTATAAACATCCACACCATATGTGCTTTGTCCCTGTCATAATGCCACTCAAGCTATTGCAGCAGTAAACAACCACGACCAGCGCGACAGACCTGGGAATCCTGATGACAAGCCGCGTGCAGATTGGTGACGTCACATTAATTTATAAACATCCACACCATATGTGCTTTGTCCCTGTCATAATGCCACTCAAGCCATTGCAGCAGTAAACAACCACGACCAGCGCGACAGACCTGGGAATCCTGATGACAAGAAGCCTGCAGATTGGTGACGTTACATCAATTTATAAACATCCACACCATATGTGCTTTGTCCCTGTCATAATGCCACTTTAGATATTGCAGCAGTAAACAACCACGACCAGCGCGACAGACCTGGGAATCCTGATGACAAGCCGCGTGCAGATTGGTGACGTCACATCAATTTATAAACATCCACACCATATGTGCTTTTTCCCTGTCATAATGCCACTCAAGCCATTGCAGCAGTAAACAACCACGACCAGCGCGACAGACCTGGGAATCCTGATGACAAGCCGCGTGCAGATTGGTGACGTCACATCAATTTATAAACATCCACACCATATGTGCTTTGTCCCTGTCATAATGCCACTCAAGCTATTGCAGCAGTAAACAGCCACGACCAGCGCGACAGACCTGGGAATCCTGATGACAAGCCGCGTGCAGATTGGTGACGTCACATCAATTTTTAAACATCCACACCATATGTGCTTTGTCCCTGTCATAATGCCACTCAAGCCATTGCAGCAGTAAACAACCACGACCAGCGCGACAGACCTGGGAATCCTGATGACAAGCCGCGTGCAGATTGGTGACGTCACATCAATTTATAAACATCCACACCATATGTGCTTTGTCCCTGTCATAATGCCACTCAAGCCATTGCAGCAGTAAACAACCACGACCAGCGCGACAGACCTGGGAATCCTGATGACAAGAAGCCTGCAGATTGGTGACGTCACATTAATTTATAAACATCCACACCATATGTGCTTTTTCCCTGTCATAATGCCACTCAAGCCATTGCAGCAGTAAACAACCACGACCAGCGCGACAGACCTGGGAATCCTGATGACAAGAAGCCAGCAGATTGGTGACGTCACATCAATTTATAAACATCCACACCATATGTGCTTTGTCCCTGTCATAATGCCACTCAAGCTATTGCAGCAGTAAACAACCACGACCAGCGCGACAGACTTGGGAATCCTGATGACAAGAAGCCTGCAGATTGGTGACGTCACATCAATTTATAAACATCCACACCATATGTGCTTTGTCCCTGTCATAATGCCACTCAAGCTATTGCAGCAGTAAACAACCACGACCAGCGCGACAGACCTGGGGATCCTGATAGCAAGCCGCGTTCAGATTGATGACGTCATGTCAATTTATAAACATCCACACCATATGTGCTTTGTCCCTGTCATAATGCACTCAAGCTATTGCAGCAGTAAACAACCACGACCAGCGCGACAGACCTGGGAATCCTGATGACAAGCCGCGTGCAGATTGGTGACGTCACGTTAATTTATAAACATCCACACCATATGTGCTTTGTCCCTGTCATAATGCCACTAAAGCTATTGCAGCAGTAAACAACCACGACCAGCGCGACAGACCTGGGAATCCTGATGACAAGCGTGCAGATTGGTGACGTCACATCAATTTATAAACATCCACACCATATGTGCTTTGTCCCTGTCATAATGCCACTCAAGCCATTGCAGCAGTAAACAACCACGACCAGCGCGACAGACCTGGGAATCCTGATGACAAGAAGCCTGCATATTGGTGACGTCACATCAATTTATAAACATCCACACCATATGTGCTTTGTCCCTGTCATAATGCCACTCAAGCCATTGCAGCAGTAAACAACCACGGCCAGCGCGACAGACCTGGGAATCCTGATGACAAGAAGCCTGCAGATTGGTGACGTCACATCAATTTATAAACATCCACACCATATGTGCTTTGTCCCTGTCATAATGCCACTCAAGCCATTGCAGCAGTAAACAACCACGACCAGCGCGACAGACCTGGGAATCCTGATGACAAGCCGCGTGCAGATTGGTGACGTCAAGTCAATTTATAAACATCCACACCATATGTGCTTTGTCCCTGTCATAATGCCACTCAAGCTATTGCAGTATTTTTAGTACAATTAGATCACTGGGTTTTAATTGAATTTACCAAAGGACGTGTTGATGGGATTTTCTTTAATACTAGTTAGTCTTTTCAGTTCCCTGCCCTACAGTTCTCACAAGTTTGGTTTGCTTCCCTCTCCACTAGGATGTAGATACAACTACTTTTTAAACCTGTGTGGTGTTGAAAAATGACAACAAGGTGCTTGAGTGGCATTAAGCCAACCATTCAACTAAAATTTTCAAAATTCTTCATTATTGTCAAAAATAATTTCGATTAGACAATTTGATAAAACAGTGATTTTTTATGACATATTAAAAATATTTTGCTTGTATTATATCTTTGATTTAAATAGGCCAAAGATGAAAAATGTGGCACTTACATAGGAGAAACTTTTTTTTGTAAGTTAGACTCGTAGGCAGGGCCGGATTTAGGAACATGCCGCCTGTAGGCTAGCCATTTTTTGCCACTTATATAGGGTCTTTTCCCATACTCTAGTACGAGTAAATGTATGAATGTATGTATTATGTATGTATGTATGTATGTATGTTTGCACACGGATCTAAAAAACGACTCGAACGATTTTTTTTAACTTTGCAAATAACTTAGTTCTGGGATAAAACTAATACGAGGGCCAATGCAGTTTCCCTGACGACTTACAATAGGGTCATCCATAAAGGAAGTCTTGGGAAAAACTTTATTGACCTACGTCATATGATACATAATTTTAAAGGGCTTTGCGTTTTGAGCAATTTGCCACAAACCCTATGTGGCAAAAGGTCGAGTGTACCAGGAGTTATTGCATTTTTGTTTTCAGCAATATGATTTTATTGAAAGATTGATCGACTGCCATTTTTGACTTGGTAATCCTTTTGAGGACAGGTTTGCGGCATTGTTCTCTATTTTAAGAGACATTTAATTTGATCCACATTAAACCTATGCTTACATTTAAGATTTCCTGCTGATCCAGTCGGTAATTGAACAGACGTCACCAGTAAGCACGTGTGAACTTTGGTATTTTTTTTCTATCGTGGTTTAAAACTTAAAAATGAGGTTTCAAAATTAATTGTCACCCATTTAATTAATTCAATAGATCAATTATTTGCATATTTTCTTTTTGATAAATGGCAATTGATAGTCTAATTATATCCAAGAAAACATAATAAATGTAAGTACCAAAAAGTGCGGGGAAATTAGTCTTAAATTCTTAAATAACAATACAAAATTTCGGAAATGAACATTAAGAAATGAGGGTCAATTTGTGTTGCTTGGACTGTCGCCCTGAAAACATTTCATAAATCATTACAAAATACCTCGGGCAATGATATAGCCTATCTACAATTCTTTTTTATTAATTAAAGTAAGTTGTGTTAAAATGTGTTGATGGTCTTCATTGTTAGTTTCGTAAGTAATTTTCGTTGTATAAAAATCGATATCGATGCTAGTAGATGAGTACAAAATGTGGAGCTTAATGAATCTAAAATTAATGCGTTCCAGTTATGATCAGTTTACTGTTCCGTTCATTTCATTAGGGGTATATTATCCCTAATTAGTGATAATCTTTTAATTGGAAAGCTAATGGCCAACAGCGGAGCAGTAATCCGATGAAATAATTAACAGTTTTTAGTGCTGGATAAAACAACCATTTTACTTCAGGAAATTTTCATGAATTAAAAAAAAATTACCCGAGTTGTGTTTTTAAACATTCAACTACAGATTTGTTTATGTTTTTTATATAAACCTATTGATGTAGCCAAAGAACTGTAGCAAAAGCTACCATTAGTATAGTTACATAGTATACAATGTGTTAAAAGTCCAAGAACGGCTTAGAAGAAAATCTTAAATGTAAGCATAGGTCAATATGTACATAAAATTAAAGGCCTCTTCTAATAGAGAACAATGATTCAACAGGACCCAGTCAAAAATGGCAAATGATTAAACTGCATTAAAATCATATTCTTGAAATAAAAAAACTCAATAACTCCCGAGTTTTTCTGCTAACTGGCCCCACTACCAGTTAGTCAAATTTCAAGACTGTTTGGGACATATTTCATTGATTATTTACTGTATTATTACTGCAGACTGTCATTTTCATGCCAATTTTTAATTGGCTATATTTTCTTAGTAAATGCCAACTGTCATCTGAATAAAATTCCCAACTCATTATGGCTATATGTTAGTTGCCTTCGCAATTTTCATTTTATGCATATGCAATAAAATTATTTGGAAACTATTAAGGCCCTCAATTAAAAACCATAGTAACAAAACAATGGGCTTTAGTTACAGAATTTGTCTGCATG
The DNA here is from genome assembly GCA_030545055.2 of Neoaliturus tenellus. Taxonomy (NCBI): domain Eukaryota; kingdom Metazoa; phylum Arthropoda; class Insecta; order Hemiptera; family Cicadellidae; genus Neoaliturus; species Neoaliturus tenellus. The sequence goes on from CM061531.1 coordinate 5,806,606, forward strand.
GTTAGAAAAAGTCCACGAATAATGGTCTAATTAGAAAAAGAACAAGTTTGTAAGCAAACTCATACTTAGAAACCCGAGGCTGCTAATTGCTGGCCGGAGTTGGATGGAATTTCAGGGGTCAATTTAACACTCAAGCAGGAAATTAACTGACCACATCTGCTTCTGACTGCGACTGCCCTGTTAGTAAATAATCTCCGGCAAAAGCTAAAGATGTAAAAGCTAATCTAAAAAAATCGCTTGACAGTTAAAATGTTATGAATATGATATTTACTTATAATTAAACTAAACCAAAGGAACTATTGTGTGTCGGTGTATTTACGTCAATTGAAGGTTGCCTAGTTTTGAATCAGAAAACAAAGTTATAATATTTTGCGTCTCTATGAGAAATTATGTTTTAAAAATTAATATCATCAGCTTTATCTAAATATTATCAAACTTTAAGTCTGTATAAAAGATTTATATCTAATTTTTTACAAATTTAATAAATACATTGAAATGCACAACACTGAGATATTCTTTCTATATATAGAGAAAGAAATTATGCAAATTCCAAGCTATGTAGAGCTTTATCCGTTCTTAACAATTTACTCTCGCTTAACCAAGTCAGTGTAAGTTAAATTCAAGTTTAAACCATGGTTAATTAAAGGTTATAATTCAATTAAACTATGTTTAAGTTACATGCGTTTAGGACAAGAGGCCCTTAAACTGAGATTTAAGTTTAAAACAAAGTAAAACTTAATATTAAAATATATATTTCAAATATCCCTTCTAACTTACCTTTCGCGATTATATTCACAGGGGAGTAAGATACTAGTTTAGTAGGCTTGGCCAAAATAAACAATATCTCATAACTCATCTAAACTACTGAAAACCTACAGCCTTTAGTGGATTTATTACTTGATTAATATATTGCTTGCTAGAGATGAACTAATGGTTAAGGCAAAAAGTTATTTAACAATAAAAGTTACGGTACAATATTGCCAGGTTAGTGTATTTTAACCACGCTGATTTTAACATTGATGCATACAACACTGAACACAACCTTCAACAGAGTTTTTCTCTATCCCACATCAAAACCTCATCAGTGTCTCATGTAGTAGGCAAATGCAATATGAATCCGTGGGATGGTTGTATGTCACATCGAGAACTGTCTAGGAACTTAACTCTGAGAAAATATTTAATCGATTTAAACTAGTCATAAGTATTAAAGGTCTATCATATTTATTAATAGTATAAAAGTAAAGTTAAAACAAAACTGTAAAGTATATTTTACCGTAAGAGCAATGAAATGAAATGACTAAATATATGATAGAACTAATTAAAGTATTTTGGAAAGAAAAGAAATATAAATTATAAGTTTCCATTAAAGTTTTAATAACTTCTTCCTTAGTGTGCCAGATTCATTGAAAAAAACAATAAATGTTCAGCAAAACTCAGATACTTACTATGATGATGTGTTTAGACTGGCTTTATTTACAAAATCATTTTTTATGTCACCAACTTGTAATGATGAAGTTTTGAATGTTGTGAATAGTCTAAAGGATGGCAAAGCTCCTGGTATAGATGGGATTGGAGGATCCACTGTTAAAAGAATAATTTTTCTTATTATTGAGGTATTAGTTTATCTGTTTAATTTAAGTATTGAACGTGGTATTTTTCCTGATTGTTTAAAGACTGCAGTGGTTATTCCAGTGTTCAAACGCGGAGATAAAACAAACCCTACAAATTATAGACCTATATCTTTACTTTCATCTTTTGCAAAAATTTTTGAAAAATTAATAAAAAAACGTCTCTTGCATTTTCTTAACAGTAATTCTTTCTTTAGCATTTACCAATTTGGATTTAGAGGGGGCCTGTCAACCGAGGACGCTTTACTTAAATTTTTAGAGCCAATTTATAATCACCTTAATAATGGTAAAGCTTGCTCAGCATTGTTTATTGACATTACAAAAGCATTTGACACGGTTGATCATATGATTCTTATTAATAAAATGTGGTATGCAGGCATTCGGGGAGTTACATTAAATTGGTTTACAAGCTATTTATCCAATCGACCACAATATTCAAAAATAGGGAATTCTTATAGCAGCATTGGATATTTAAGACATGGAGTGCCTCAGGGATCAGTGCTGGGACCTGTATTGTTCCTAATTTATATCAATGAATTATGTAATGCTCAATTTTACGGCAAATTAACTGCTTTTGCGGACGACACTGCACTAACGTATTCAGGATATAGTTTGGATGATGTTAAGACACGTATGCAGGACGATCTAAACATGTTGAGATACTGGTTTGACAGAAATTATTTAGTTTTAAGTGAAAAAACAAAGTATATGATTTTTGGTATAAAACATGAAAAGAGTTTTGTTGGTGATCTTTTTAATCATGTACCTCAATGTAATGGAATAGTATGCAATTGTAATAGGCTTGAAAAAGTAGAAAAAATGAAGTATCTTGGGCTTGTAATAAATTCAAATCTTTCATGGAAGGGCCACATTGAGAAGCTAAGAAAAGAACTTTGTAGTTTGTTGCGCAAATTTTACCTACTAAGAAATGTGTGTCCTCAAAATGTTCTTTTATATGTTTACCATGCACTTGTCAGTTCTAGATTAAGTTATGGCATGACCTGCTGGGGAGGAACATACCTTACAACCTTAAATCCTGTTATAACTTTACAGAAGGCTTTTGTTAGAATTTTATTAAAGAAAACAAGAACTGAAAACTCTATGCCTTTATTTAAACATCTTGAAATTCTACCTATCAGACATTTTTATATTTTTAAGATTTTAAAGCTATTTTTTATTACTTATGAAAGTAATTTAAATACTGTAGCAGATACTAGATATAATTTGAGAGCATTGCATCAAATTCCTGTTCCTAGACCTAAGCTTACACTGTACATACACTTTTATACATTCATAGCTCCCCGTGTACACAATATGACATTGCATATCATTGGTCATAATAACTCAGCTTCTCAGTATGCTAGAAACCTAAAGAAATGGCTACTTGACAAAGAAAATGTTGAATTCCTCTTCCATGTAACTTGTTAGTTTGAATATAATATATCTATTGAATTAGTTCTGTATCTACTGTAGTACGGTTTAAGTTAGTAGAAAATATGTTCTTTTGTATGTAGTAGTCCACCTAGTATGTAGCACATGTAATATAACAGCAACCATCTTGCAGAATCAGTAGATTAAGTATTGTTTTTTTATTAATTTCACTATAACATATGTAACATATATAACCCACCAGCCAATTTAATATTGTCAAGGGATGGAGTCCTCAAAACTGGCTCTGCCTAGGAGGCTCCTATGTTTATTCATAAAAAAATATATATGTGAAAAATATGAAAAGTTGTTAGAACTTTGTAAATACTGTATGTATTATGTATAATCAATATTCACTGTTATTCACTGATAAATGTGTACATTTCAACAAATTACTTTTCTGCTTTGAAGAATAGCACTGATAATGTATTCACCTAATGTAATGTCTGTACTGTATTATTGTTGATGAATAAATAAACTTTATTGATTGATTGATTGATTGATTGAAGTGGTCTGCTAATGAAAAATCGATTTCTACAAGTTTTTTATACAATTGTAGAATATACAAATGAAGATTTCTTTTTATAGTTTAAAATAAAAATCTATTAAATTTAGATACATGTACAGTAAATATGAAAAAATAATCAAGTAAAAACTCTAAATATAACAGTACACGAAAACGTGTGATATTTAGGGTAATATATTTATTATATAATAAATACTGAAACGTAACTATTGATGCGTTATATTATAAATGTTCAGTACCATTTTAACCGAGCCTTGCTCGTTGGTTCACTTTTAATGTATTAGTGTCATGGTAATAAAGCTATCAAATGTCCACCAACAACTCTTCACAGTTAACAGCTGTTTTAAAAAGACTGCTTAGCATGTATGTTGTTTACCTTTCGTTGTTATTTCGTTACCAAAAAAGCAACCCATAAGACCAATGTTAAAAATTATGATATTTAAACTTAAATTTAGACCAAATTTGAATTTTTCTGGGGTTGAGACTGTCTCTAATCTTATTTTTGGGCCAAAACACTCTTAAATGAAAAGTTCAAGCAAAATCTAACCGCTAGATTTCAAGATCGTGGAACACACATCCCTTCAGATATTGCTCGTATTATAGTATAGGATATCCTTTGGTTTTAACGTTATAGAAACGCAAAAACATAATTTACAGTGCTGAATTTTAAATTGGCTTAAATTGGAAATTTAAACTTCATCTGAAAAAAATGGCAAATACAGACAGTGGATGATAGTGGATGTCATCAGTCATCAGCGGTGGAGGCGCGGGTGGCGATGATCCGGCGGCGAGCGTTCAGATTTATGACGTCATATCAATTTATATCACAAATCCGCTCCATATGCGGTTGCTTTCAGCAATACTGTGACTTTGACATCCGTGCGTTTTTCGTTATTGACATTGCTGTTACGGTAAATCGAAATTTACCTAATGTGATTTATCATGGATGGAAATGAAAAATATATTCTTTAATTTTGTCACAGCTTTTACAATCCGTTTTCGTAAAGAAATATTCACTGCTTTATCTTTTTTTATAACTTGATGTATAACGATACTATGGTATATGATAAAACTGCTTAACTTAAAATTCGATTGCATGGATTCAAGTATGTAATTTAATATAAGGCTAGTAAATTTTTTTTAAGAGGTTGGCGAACCTCTTTTTGCTTTACTTTGCCCTGTTCTATTAGACTATTGATCTGTGCGTGGATCGTATTAGGCAAAGTAAGGGGGTGAGCCGCTACAGTACAAAGTGAAAGGTACTGATAAAAGTCACTGGCAGAACGCGGATTCGAACCCACGACATCGCTGCCATGGTTTCGAAGTCCGGCGCGCTAACCACTACGCCACCGACTCACCCATACAATTGCATCGTGATAGTGGATGGTTTCCAATAAGTAAACTTTTTTATTGTGGTAAGAAAAGAAATTGTTCATAGGAAAATGGGTTTTCAATTTAAAATTTATCTTAATGGTAAAGTGTTTTAACTGCCCTCTTGTGAAACTGTTTATTGATTCATTTGAATAAAAACCTCTCAAATCTAAGCTGTGATAGAAATAGTATTTTGTTATATTTTAGATTATAATAGATAAAACAATTAACTTATGAAACCGAAATGAAAGATAGCAAATCGTAAAAATAATACATTTAGTTGTTTTTAACTAACTACATTTCAAGTTATTCGCCTTAATTTTACAAATAACGCTCCGCATTAAATGTAACAACATTAAACGCTATAAATTACTTTCTGGGAAAAGGAACAATAGTGTAGGAACAATAACGATTCCAAGCGTTATAAATTCAAAAGTATATTGGGCTCTTGGTTTTCACTCAATCTCCCCTGACAGCGGCATCATGCGATATCTTTCTCGGGAGTGAAGCTGCGAGATCAGGGATTAGCTTTGTTCATAATATCTAGTTAAAAACGCGTCATTCTCTCTGCTACAGTAAACATTTAAAAGCAACAATATTGGCGGATGATAAAACACAGTAAGTTTTCGATTTAAATGGAATTTATACCTTTATAACACGCTAAGGGGTTTTTTGTATTGAGAACTCCTCCTACAGTTTTCAACCGATATTAAAGTATTTGGTGTCATTGGATAGGGGTTTGTCTCTTGTTGTTTCCGCAAAAAATTTATGAAAATCGGACATAAAATAAGGGCGCTACACACAAATAAAATTTGAAATGTTCCCATTAGAATAAGATTAGGTTTGAGTTGAACATTTTGAACATTTGTTAATGTACAGCTGTAAAGAGTGTTTTTTTTTGTGATTACTGATGTTTACAATATTGGATTGGTCGGATGTCGTTAATTTAGAACTAAATGTTACTTTAGTATTTTATCAAAATAACCTGCTCGTTTTCGAGCAACAAGTAGACTAGTTATCATTAGTCGCGTGTTATAATTAATTCAGTCAATCAAATTTTGTTAATCGTTACGGCAACCAAGAGCAGAAAAGAACATTCTCCCTTATGAATAACTGACGTGTCAGTTAAACTTACAAGTCCTGGTGGTACTTTATTCACACGCTATTGACGTTCTACGACATGCGTTTCTCTCCTTTATCTGTGACACAGGACTTAAAATTTTTGTTGTTGTTAAATTTAACTTTCAGTAGTGCAAAATATTTTTTTAAAGCGAAAATAATAAAATTTTAATCTTACGGCTAAAAACTGTAAGACTATTTGGCAAATACTTAGTTAAAGTAATTTTACGTTAGGAGAAGTAGACTACAAAATGTATTGAATGAGACAGAGTGAAATTTCTAGTGAATCCTTTCAACTCCTTTGCTTACTTATTTGTGTTTACTTTACATTTAAACCCTTAAAAACGTTGCTTCTACTTCGAATATTTTCATGGTAAGTACTAAATTTAATTCAGTTGAAAACATGGTGAAATGCGATTGTGTTTGAATTGCTGAAATCTACATGGAAAGTTCATAAAACATATCGGACTTCGTTTCTCTGAGGCGTTCGAGGAAAATGCAATAGTCTATATGAGGGCGATGCCGCCATTGTAATCAAACCATTGTGTCGCTGTAGAACCGCGACAATCTGTTCTCATTATTCTACCACTTGTCTTCCTAATGTATTCAAATGAATAAAATACTTTCCTATATAACTTTAATAAAGGTGAAATTTATCTACATAAAATAATAACACTTATTAAAATAAGTCTAATTAAAAATTGTCATCATTTCTGTGCTACATTTCATACAGTATTGTCAGGTATATTAATGGATTATGTTCGTAAGGAAAACGTGTTTAACGATCTATAACCTTTGACAGCATAAACAATATAAATGTTATATCCGTGATATAAATATTCAAATTAAACTATATAGACATTTACTTTAGGTTCCGTTTTGTTAGTCTGTTTAATGTAGGTAACAGATTTAAAAAACGATATTTTAAACTATCTCTATGACGTTTGAAACAGAAAAGTGATTAAAAAATTATTTAAGAGGTAATTAAAATTTTGTATTATTATTAACATTTTATGTAACTTCAAAGTTACTGATGGAATTTTTTTATTTACTTTTTACTAGATAATGTTGATAAATTAATTAATTTTTTATAAGTAGAACTGAAATTTGTATAATTTGGCTTTTTATTTCAATTGAAATTAAGTTTGAGGTGAAAGAGGGTTTAAGTGTTATTGTTGTAAAATTAGAAATAACTATTACATTTTAATTGTTACAGCGTATGTCTGCTTTCACAAGCATTAAACGAAAGTTCACTTGTGATACATGAGATCACCATAACTTAACCAATTTGACAAATACGGTCTCCCGCTCAGCTTCACAGCGAACTCATGATTAGTTAAGGTATATATATGCCTTATGTTATGTTTCTCGACGTATTCATTGTCAAAAATATTGTATTTTAAATACGTTTAATAGCTAAACTATATTAAAAATAACAACATAAACCCACTTTAACTACAACCAAGTCTATAGTATTTTCTTTTTTAAGGTAAGGAAATAATACTTTTACGCACAGAGGTGCCTGCTTGTAGCGTAAATCAGCCGTGTAGGTGTTAACGTGAGCTTACAAAAGTAGGGTATATAGTGAGTGGTAGCTGTCATAAACGTAGGATAGTGGTTACAGAAGATTGGCCCAACTAACACAAAAGTAACTCAGTCGTGTAGGATATCACGAGTTAACGTGAGCGTACTGAAGTGGGGTGTAGAGTGAGTGGCAGCTGTCATAAACGTAGGATAGTGGTTACAAGAGATTGGCCCAACTATCACCGAAGTAACTCAGTCGTGTAGGATATCACGAGTTAACGTGAGCGTACTGAAGTGGGGTGTAGAGTGAGTGGCAGCTGTCATAAACGTAGGATAGTGGTTACAAGAGATTGGCACAACTAACACCCAAGTAACTCAGTCGTGTAGGATATCACGAGTTAACGTGAGCGTACTGAAGTGGGGTGTAGAGTGAGTGGCAGCTGTCATAAACGTAGGATAGTGGTTACAAGAGATTGGCCCAACTATCACCGAAGTAACTCAGTCGTGTAGGATATCACGAGTTAACGTGAGCGTACTGAAGTGGGGTGTAGAGTGAGTGGCAGCTGTCATAAATGTAGGATAGTGGTTACAAGAGATTGGCACAACTAACACCCAAGTAACTCAGCCGTGTAGGATATCACGTGTTAACGTGAGCGTACTGAAGTGGGGTACAGAGTGAGTGGCAGCTGTCATAAACGTAGGATAGTGGTTACAGAAGATTGGCCCAACTAACACCCAAGTAACTCAGTCGTGTAGGATATCACGTGTTAACGTGAGCGTACTGAAGTGGGGTACAGAGTGAGTGGCAGCTGTCATAAACGTAGGATAGTGGTTACAGGAGATTGGCCCAACCAACGCCCAAGTAACTCAGTCGTGTAGGATATCACGAGTTAACGTGAGCGTACTGAAGTGGGGTGTAGAATGAGAGGCAGCTGTCATAAACGTAGGATAGTGGTTACAGGAGATTGGCCCAACCAACGGCCAAGTAACTCAGTCGTGTAGGATATCACGTGTTAACGTGAGCGTACTGAAGTGGGGTGTAGAATGAGAGGCAGCTGTCATAAACGTAGGATAGTGGTTACAGGAGATTGGCCCAACCAACGCCCAAGTAACTCAGTCGTGTAGGATATCACGAGTTAACGTGAGCGTACTGAAGTGGGGTGTAGAATGAGAGGCAGCTGTCATAAACGTAGGATAGTGGTTACAGGAGATTGGCCCAACCAACGGCCAAGTAACTCAGTCGTGTAGGATATCACGTGTTAACGTGAGCGTACTGAAGTGGGGTGTAGAATGAGAGGCAGCTGTCATAAACGTAGGATAGTGGTTACAGGAGATTGGCCCAACCAACGCCCAAGTAACTCAGTCGTGTAGGATATCACGTGTTAACGTGAGCGTACTGAAGTGGGGTATATAGTGAAAGGTAGCTGTCATAAACGTAGGATAGTGGTTACAGGAGATTGGCCCAACCAACGCCCAAGTAACTCAGTCGTGTAGGATATCACGTGTTAACGTGAGCGTACTGAAGTGGGGTGTAGAATGAGAGGCAGCTGTCATAAACGTAGGATAGTGATTACAGGAGATTGGCCCAACCAACGCCCAAGTAACTCAGTCGTGTAGGATATCACGTGTTAACGTGAGCGTACTGAAGTGGGGTATATAGTGAAAGGTAGCTGTCATAAACGTAGGATAGTGGTTACAGAAGATTGGCCTAACTAACACAAAAGTAACTGAGTCGTGTAGGATATCACGTGTTAACGTGAGCGTACTGAAGTGGGGTATAGAGTGAGTGGTAGCTGTCATAAACGTAGGATAGTGGTTACAGAAGATTGGCCCAACTAACACAAAAGCAACTCAGTCGTGTAGGATATCACGAGTTAACGTGAGCGTACTGAAGTGGGGTGTAGAGTGAGTGGCAGCTGTCATAAACGTAGGATAATGGTTACAGGAGTTTGGCCCAACTAACACAAAAGTAACTCAGTCGTGTAGGATATCACGTGTTAACGTGAGCGTACTGAAGTGGGGTGTAGAATGAGAGGCAGCTGTCATAAACGTAGGATAGTGGTAACAGGAGATTGGCCCAACCAACGCCCAAGTAACTTAGTCGTGTAGGATATCACGAGTTAACGTGAGCGTACTGAAGTGGGGTGTAGAATGAGAGGCAGCTGTCATAAACGTAGGATAGTAGTTACAGGAGATTGGCCCAACCAACGCCCAAGTAACTCGGTCGTGTAGGATATCACGAGTTAACGTGAGCGTACTGAAGTGGGGTATAAAATGAGAGGCAGCTGTCATAAACGTAGGATAGTGGTTACAGGAGATTGGCCCAACTAACGCCCAAGTAACTCGGTCGTGTAGGATATCACGAGTTAACGTGAGCGTACTGAAGTGGGGTGTAGAGTGAGTGGCAGCTGTCATAAACGTAGGATAATGGTTACAAGAGATTGGCACAACTAACACCCAAGTAACTCAGTCGTGTAGGATATCACGAGTTAACGTGAGCGTACTGAAGTGGGGTGTAGAGTGAGTGGCAGCTGTCATAAACGTAGGATAGTGGTTACAAGAGATTGGCACAACTAACACCCAAGTAACTCAGTCGTGTAGGATATCACGAGTTAACGTGAGCGTACTGAAGTGCAGTATAGAGTGAGTGGCAGCTGTCATAAACGTAGGATAGTGGTTACAGGAGATTGGCCCAACTATCACCGAAGTAACTCAGTCGTGTAGGATATCACGAGTTAACGTGAGCGTACTGAAGTGGGGTGTCGAGTGAGTGGCAGCTGTCATAAACGTAGGATAGTGGTTACAAGAGATTGGCACAACTAACACCCAAGTAACTCAGCCGTGTAGGATATCACGTGTTAACGTGAGCGTACTGAAGTGGGGTACAGAGTGAGTGGCAGCTGTCATAAACGTAGGATAGTGGTTACAGGAGATTGGCCCAACTAACACCCAAGTAACTCAGTCGTGTAGGATATCACGTGTTAACGTGAGCGTACTGAAGTGGGGTATAGAGTGAGTGGCAGCTGTCATAAACGTAGGATAGTGGTTACAAGAGATTGGCACAACTAACACCAAAGTAACTCAGCCGTGTAGGATATCATGTGTTAACGTGAGCGTACTGAAGTGGGGTACAGAGTGAGTGGCAGCTGTCATAAACGTAGGATAGTGGTTACAGGAGATTGGCCCAACTAACAATTAAGTAACTCAGTCCTGTAGAACATAACGTGTTACCGTGAGCGTACTGAAGTGGGGTGTAGAATGAGAGGCAGCTGTCAAAAACGTAGGATAGTGGTTACAGGAGATTGGCCCAACCAACGCCCAAGTAACTCAGTCGTGTAGGATATCACGAGTTAACGTGAGCGTACTGAAGTGGGGTGTAGAATGAGAGGCAGCTGTCATAAACGTAGGATAGTGGTTACAGGAGATTGGCCCAACCAACGCCCAAGTAACTCAGTCGTGTAGGATATCACGTGTTAACGTGAGCGTACTGAAGTGGGGTGTAGAATGAGAGGCAGCTGTCATAAACGTAGGATAGTGGTTACAGGAGATTGGCCCAACCAACGCCCAAGTAACTCAGTCGTGTAGGATATCACGTGTTAACGTGAGCGTACTGAAGTGGGGTATATAGTGAAAGGTAGCTGTCATAAACGTAGGATAGTGGTTACAGGAGATTGGCCCAACCAACGCCCAAGTAACTCAGTCGTGTAGGATATCACGTGTTAACGTGAGCGTACTGAAGTGGGGTGTAGAATGAGAGGCAGCTGTCATAAACGTAGGATAGTGGTTACAGGAGATTGGCCCAACCAACGCCCAAGTAACTCAGTCGTGTAGGATATCACGTGTTAACGTGAGCGTACTGAAGTGGGGTATATAGTGAAAGGTAGCTGTCATAAACGTAGGATAGTGGTTACAGAAGATTGGCCTAACTAACACAAAAGTAACTGAGTCGTGTAGGATATCACGTGTTAACGTGAGCGTACTGAAGTGGGGTATAGAGTGAGTAGTAGCTGTCATAAACGTAGGATAGTGGTTACAGAAGATTGGCCCAACTAACACAAAAGCAACTCAGTCGTGTAGGATATCACGAGTTAACGTGAGCGTACTGAAGTGGGGTGTAGAGTGAGTGGCAGCTGTCATAAACGTAGGATAATGGTTACAGGAGTTTGGCCCAACTAACACAAAAGTAACTCAGTCGTGTAGGATATCACGTGTTAACGTGAGCGTACTGAAGTGGGGTGTAGAATGAGAGGCAGCTGTCATAAACGTAGGATAGTGGTAACAGGAGATTGGCCCAACCAACGCCCAAGTAACTCAGTCGTGTAAGATATCACGAGTTAACGTGAGCGTACTGAAGTGGGGTGTAGAATGAGAGGCAGCTGTCATAAACGTAGGATAGTGGTTACAGGAGATTGGCCCAACCAACGCCCAAGTAACTCGGTCGTTTAGGATATCACGAGTTAACGTGAGCGTACTGAAGTGGGGTATAGAATGAGAGGCAGCTGTCATAAACGTAGGATAGTGGTTACAGGAGATTGGCCCAACTAACGCCCAAGTAACTCGGTCGTGTAGGATATCACGAGTTAACGTGAGCGTACTGAAGTGGGGTGTAGAGTGAGTGGCAGCTGTCATAAACGTAGGATAGTGGTTACAAGAGATTGGCACAACTAACACCCAAGTAACTCAGTCGTGTAGGATATCACGAGTTAACGTGAGCGTACTGAAGTGGGGTGTAGAGTGAGTGGCAGCTGTCATAAACGTAGGATAGTGGTTACAGGAGATTGGCCCAACTAACACAAAAGTAACTCAGTCGTGTAGGATACCACGAGTTAACGTGAGCGCACTGAAGTGGGGTGTAGAGTGAGTGGCAGCTGTCATAAACGTAGGATAGTGGTTACAGGAGATTGGCCCAACTAACACAAAAGTAACTCAATCGTGTAGGATATCACGAGTCAACGTGAGCGTACTGAAGTGGGGTGTAGAGTGAGTGGCAGCTGTCATAAACGTAGGATAGTGGTTACAGGAGATTGGCCCAACTAACACCTAAGTAACTCAGTCGTGTAGGATATTCCGTGTTAATGTGAGCGTACTGAAGTGGGGTATAGAGTGAGTGGCAGCTGTCATAAACGTAGGATAGTGGTTACAGGAGATTGGCCCAACTAACACAAAAGTAACTCAGTCGTGTAGGATATCACGAGTTAACGTGAGCGTACTGAAATGGGTTATAGAGTGAGTGGTAGCTGTCATAAACGTAGGATAGTGGTTACAGGAGATTGGCCCAACTAACACCTAAGTAACTCAGTCCTGTAGAACATAACGTGTTACCGTGAGCGTACTGAAGTGGGGTGTAGAGTGAGTGGCAGCTGTCAGAAACGTAGGATAGTGGTTACAGGAGATTGGCCGAACCAATACCCAAGTATCTAAGTCGTGTAGGATATCACGTGTTAATGTGAGCGTACTGAAGTGGGGTGTAGAGTGAGTGGCATCTGTCATAAACGTAGGATAGTGGTTACAGGAGATTGGCCCAACTAACACCTAAGTAACTCAGTCCTGTAGAACATAACGTGTTACCGTGAGCGTACTGAAGTGGGGTGTAGAGTGAGTGGCAGCTGTCATAAACGTAGGATAGTGGTTACAGGAGATTGGCCCAACTAACACCTAAGTAACTCAGTCCTGTAGAACATAACGTGTTACCGTGAGCGTACTGAAGTGGGTATAGAGTGAGTGGCAGCTGTCATAAACGTAGGATAGTGGTTACAGGAGATTGGCCCAACTAACACCTAAGTAACTCAGTCCTGTAGAACATAACGTGTTACCGTGAGCGTACTGAAGTGGGTATAGAGTGAGTGGCAGCTGTCATAAACGTAGGATAGTGGTTACAGGAGATTGGCCCAACTAACACTTAAGTAACTCAGTCCTGTAGAACATAACGTGTTACCGTGAGCGTACTGAAGTGGGGTGTAGAGTGAGTGGCACCTGCCTTAAACGTAGGATAGTGGTTACAGGAGATTGGCCCAACTAACACCTAAGTAACTCAGTCCTGTAGAACATAACGTGTTACCGTGAGCGTACTGAAGTGGGGTGTAGAGTGAGTGGCAGCTGTCATAAACGTAGGATAGTGGTTACAGGAGATTGGCCCAACTAACACCTAAGTAACTCAGTCCTGTAGAACATAACGTGTTACCGTGAGCGTACTGAAGTGGGTATAGAGTGAGTGGCAGCTGTCATAAACGTAGGATAGTGGTTACAGGAGATTGGCCCAACTAACACCTAAGTAACTCAGTCCTGTAGAACATAACGTGTTACCGTGAGCGTACTGAAGTGGGGTGTAGAGTGAGTGGCAGCTGTCAGAAACGTAGGATAGTGGTTACAGGAGATTGGCCGAACCAATACCCAAGTATCTCAGTCGTGTAGGATATCACGTGTTAATGTGAGCGTACTGAATTGGGGTATAGAGTGAGTGGCAGCTGCCTTAAACGTAGGATAGTGGTTACAGGAGATTGGCCCAACTAACACCTAAGTAACTCAGTCCTGTAGAACATAACGTGTTACCGTGAGCGTACTGAAGTGGGGTGTAGAGTGAGTGGCAGCTGTCATAAACGTAGGATAGTGGTTACAGGAGATTGGCCCAACTAACACCCAAGTAACTAAGTCCTGTAGAACATAACGTGTTACCGTGAGCGTACTGAAGTGGGGTGTAGAGTGAGTGGCAGCTGTCAGAAACGTAGGATAGTGGTTACAGGAGATTGGCCGAACCAATACCCAAGTATCTCAGTCGTGTAGGATATCACGTGTTAATGTGAGCGTACTGAAATGGGGTATAGAGTGAGTGGCAGCTGCCTTAAACGTAGGATAGTGGTTACAGGAGATTGGCCCAACTAATACCTAAGTATCTCAGTCGTGTAGGATATCACGTGTTAATGTGAGCTTACTGAAGTGGGGTATAGAGTGAGTGGCAGCTGCCTTAAACGTAGGATAGTGGTTACAGGAGATTGGCCCAACTAACACCTAAGTAACTCAGTCCTGTAGAACATAACGTGTTACCGTGAGCGTACTGAAGTGGGGTGTAGAGTGAGTGGCAGCTGTCATAAACGTAGGATTGTGGTTACAGGAGATTGGCCCAACTAACACCTAAGTAACTCAGTCCTGTAGAACATAACGTGTTACCGTGATAGTACTGAAGTGGGTATAGAGTGAGTGGCAGCTGTCATAAACGTAGGATAGTGGTTACAGGAGATTGGCCCAAATAACACCTAAGTAACTCAGTCCTGTAGAACATAACGTGTTACCGTGAGCGTACTGAAGTGGGGTGTAGAGTGAGTGGCAGCTGTCAGAAACGTAGGATAGTGGTTACAGGAGATTGGCCGAACCAATACCCAAGTATCTCAGTCGTGTAGGATATCACGTGTTAATGTGAGCGTACTGAAATGGGGTATAGAGTGAGTGGCAGCTGCCTTAAACGTAGGATAGTGGTTACAGGAGATTGGCCCAACTAACACCTAAGTAACTCAGTCCTGTAGAACATAACGTGTTACCGTGAGCGTACTGAAGTGGGGTGTAGAGTGAGTGGCAGCTGTCAGAAACGTAGGATAGTGGTTACAGGAGATTGGCCGAACCAATACCCAAGTATCTCAGTCGTGTAGGATATCACGTGTTAATGTGAGCGTACTGAAATTTGGTATAGAGTGAGTGGCAGCTGCCTTAAACGTAGGATAGTGGTTACAGGAGATTGGCCGAACCAATACCCAAGTATCTCAGTCGTGTAGTATATCACGTGTTAATGTGAGCGTACTGAAATGAGGTATAGAGTGAGTGGCAGCTGCCTTAAACGTAGGATAGTGGTTACAGGAGATTGGCCGAACCAATACCCAAGCAACTCAGTCGTGTAGGATATCACGTGTTAATGTGAGCGTACTGAAGTGGGGTATAGAGTGAGTGGCAGCTGCCTTAAACGTAGGATAGTGGTTACAGGAGATTGGCCCAACTAACACCTAAGGAACTCAGTCGTGTAGGATATCACGTGTTAACGCGAGCGTACTGAAGTGGGGTGTAGAGTGAGTGGCAGCTGTCATAAACGTAGGATAGTGGTTACAGGAGATTGGCCCAACTAACACCTAAGTAACTCAGTCCTGTAGAACATAACGTGTTACCGTGAGCGTACTGAAGTGGGGTGTAGAGTGAGTGGCAGCTGCCTTAAACGTAGGATAGTGGTTACAGGAGATTGGCCCAACTAACACCTAAGTATCTCAGTCCTGTAGAACATAACGTGTTACCGTTAGCGTACTGAAGTGGGGTGTAGAGTGAGTGGCAGCTGTCATAAACATAGGATAGTGGTTACAGGAGATTGGCCCAACTAATACCTAAGTAACTCAGTCCTGTAGAACATAACGTGTTACCGTGAGCGTACTGAAGTGGGGTGTAGAGTGAGTGGCAGCTGCCTTAAACGTAGGATAGTGGTTACAGGAGATTGGCCCAACTAACACCTAAGTATCTCAGTCCTGTAGAACATAACGTGTTACCGTGAGCGTACTGAAGTGGGGTGTAGAGTGAGTGGCAGCTGTCATAAACATAGGATAGTGGTTACAGGAGATTGGCCCAACTAATACCTAAGTAACTCAGTCCTGTAGAACATAACGTGTTACCGTGAGCGTACTGAAGTGGGGTGTAGAGTGAGTGGCAGCTGTCATAAACGTAGGATAGTGGTTACAGGAGATTGGCCCAACCAATACCCAAGTAACTCAGTCGAGTGGGATATCTCGTTTAGCTGGTAACGCCCGTCATTCGGGATGTACGAAGTACATTTAAAATCTATTAAAACTATTTTACAATCATGTTATTTACCGTATTTACTAATTTATTTTTTATATTTTGATAAGACATGAAAAACAAATCATCGGTTCTTTTCAGTGTCAATAGATCGTACTTTTTTAACTATTTGATTTAGCATTGATGGTGATAATTCTAAAAAAAGTATTAAACACCCTTAGATTTATTTGAATTACAAATTTTAATTCATGTTGTTTGTTATTATCGGTTGGGCTACATTAAAAAAACGTAAAATATGTTTAAAAATTGAGTTTCATAAAAAAATACTATAAACTGATATTTGTTAAACTCTCGAAAAGTCGTGATATTAAGAAAATGGCAAGATTTATGGTTTGCTGTCTCGGTGGGGGATTCAGCGAGACAAGTAATATATGAAGATAAACTCTGCTTTTCCCTTGATAAAAATGTTATCGTGCCACATTTAGAGCAAAAAATTTGTCAACTTTAATGGATTACCCATCTTACTTTTATTCAGGGAGTTTTAAGAGTTGAAGGTCGGCAAAAGTAGCCTATTCTGCCATATTCCTAAAAAATGTACACCTAAAAAGTTTTATAAATTTAAAAACTTCACATAAAAATAAAAAAAATTAAGTTGCGTTAATATGTTTCCTGTTTTTAAATCGTAGAATAATTCTGTTTTTAACAATAATAATACGAGTTAAAGTGCGGTGTCCTAAGGTGATCAACGTAATACATAAACTTATTAGGAAGAGTTTTTATTTACTATGACTCCATTATACATTAGTATTTATTTGTCCTACACAACTTAGTTACTTGGTGAGGGTTGGGCTAAGCTCCACTGAACACTACATAATGGGGCTAAGCTCCACTGAACACTACATAATGATTTAAAATCTTATATTTGAGCACTTTATGTTTATGACGTTGTCTTGTAGCTGAAAATTCTTGAATCTTGTCATATTTTTAAAAGTACATAACACATACAAATCATAACCAACGCCATAAACATGGAGGTGGGTAGTGCCAAAGAAATCAGATTAAAAATAGCCGTACCCCACATAAAACATGTCTTTATAAGAAAAATAATAATCAACTATTATGTCAGCTACTTTTACCACCTTGCTAGGCTTAAACAACGTGAACTTTACCCAATGTCGTTTTATTTTATACTTTGGTTACTTGATCTAACAATCTATCTATACATTTCCAATACCGGTATAAAGTAGTAAAACTTGGATCATAATTTTATACGCAACTAAGTTTTCAACTGAATACAGGATTATTGTACTTTGTCTCAAAGTAACAGATTCATGACCATTATAAGTTTAAACCCCACACTCTATCCAGTTACTAAGTCAGTTACAGAGATTCTAACTGTTCTACACGTCATTTCTTGATTTGTACCTAATCCTAACGGTTTAGGAGAAAATGGTGGTTGAAATTAAATTTGTCTACTAATAACAAGTGAAAATTTCCAAATCCATTATTTATAAACATTCAAAGTGAAACGTTCCAAGCATGAAAATGTCTGAGAACCTCATTTTAAACAATAATTTATATTTTAATATCGATTATCACGTAATACGTTTTACTTTTCGATACAATTTGAATATTCACCGCCTTATTGTAAATAATAATAAAAAACTATAATTTATGATATAAAAATATTTAAAGGAGAGTCTAAGACATTTATGTGCTAAGGAATTTCGTTTAAGAGAACATTTTCAGAGATAATTGTGTTGAAATTTGGTTCAATGTTATTCTTATGGAGAAAATTTAAGAATAAGAATTTCAATTACCAGTATCCCATAAAACTTTAGGATTATAGGCACGAATTAAAGTTAAAATTGTAAAGTTGTCTTATAATTACGTGTAGAATTAAAAAGTGTCACAAAAAGTGGGAGTTTTATTCACAATAAGTGACTTCCAGTCTCTTAAGGTAACTTCTGGTACACACTGTTCATTGAAATCACTGTCAATCGATAGAACGTAACCGGGTTTTCTACAATGGCACAATAATGTTTTGCCAAAAATTGATTCTGTAAATTATAGAAGGGTTGTATGGGTGGTCTGGGACACCCGGCATATAACATAATACTGCATTTTTAAAAGGCTGTTATGAATAGATTGAAATTAACTTCTTTAGGTTGGACCTGTCCAGTTACTTCGTATATTATGATTCCTATAAAGCAACCATAGCGGGGATTTTCAGCGAAGCGCGGTCGCTGCATTAACATGCCTCAGTGCATCTGTTGTTGCTGTATAGTGCCGGGACATCGCTTTTACGAAAAATTACTTTCAAGTTTCAACTATCACAATATTTACAAGGAAAACCAAATAATTCTTATAACTATTTTTTGCACGATTTTCTTTAGAGCTATTTTAAATATAAATCGGATTTTACACCGAGAACCAAGAATTCGACACTGAGAAGAACTTAAAAAAGTGTAAACCGGTCCAAATTAACTAGGAAGCTAAGTAACTTGAGAAGAAAGACAACGTCATATATGTTAGTTTGGCTAAACGGGTAGCTTATATTTTTCAATATTAAAAGATGGTTATAAAACTAGCGAAAAAATGTGACTGTTGTTACAAATAAAAGGCTTCGTTATTGAAAAATGTCTTATACAGTACAACAACAAAAGTAGACCAAACACAATAGGTTTAGGTTTTTGGAACATTGCTGCCAGCTTAATGTTAGGAGTGTCCGTAAATAAATATTGAATTTTATTAGTAGTAACTTGCAGTAAACTACTATATTCTAAAATTTTATTTCAAATGTGCCTTATAAAACGAACTCTGAAATTCATTTGATATTGAAGACTTTCTTCCTGTTGATTCCTCGATTCCTAGATTTACAGAGACTCATTTCACGTTAGGTTTTAAAAAATTTAAGTAGGACTATGTTATAATTCCTTGAACCATCATCGAACATGAATTATGATTAAAGTTTATTCATAAATCAAGGTTTCAAGTGAAACACACATGATTAATTTAGGTTATTGAAGATACATCACAAAATTGCTCTTACAAAATTTAAACAAATAAAATCATTAAATCTATATATATAATACGTGATGCCCTTTTTTTGTTAACACTACTCCTCCCTTATTTCTGGACCAATTTTAAAGTTTGAGGTGTCAAAAGAATGGTCTCAGTTCGTAGTTTTGCAATAAGGTCTTAGATTTTTGATATTTTAATTCTGAAGCTCACGGGAAGCCCTCGAAGTTCATTTGTTGTCCATAAGATTAACATGGGGAACAATTTGTATTGATTTGCAATATAAAACAGCTGTTGATTGTAAAACAGACAAACACATGTTAAAAGCTGAATACAAGCAATTGAACTACTGGTACTGAAATATCAACACAATTTCATACTTTAAACAAGAAGTGTCTTATGTCGTATTTGAATCTTTTCGCAAAATTTAGGGGGAAGATTTTCTTGAACATTTTATTTACGTGTATTTGGGCACAAAATAAGTTTAGTAACGTAACCCTAGAAAAATTCATGCAGGGCCTACAAAACAAGTTTGGAAATTGAAATTTTTCACGTGGGTCTAATAGGTTGTCTGATTAAACAATAACAAAAATTTACAAATATTAAAATAGAACACAAAATTTGTGTGCATGGGTTTTCGAACTCTGTAAATTATAAGGAAAAGGGATAGTTGGTTGTAGGTTGGTTGTTTGTTTAATATTATACCAATACTATACAAAAATTTAATGCAGAATGATACACATATTAAAACTCATGTTTAAAAGAATTGACATTTAAATGTTTTTTACTTCCAGTGTAGAAAACAAGCTTATTTTATATATGGTTTGTACAAAGAGGAAAGAGAAATTTCAATCCAAAAATAAATACCACATCAAACCAAAATGGACCACACTAACAAATATGTAGATTCTCCTTATTTTAGTGATTTCTTTATTTACATTTTGTAATGCCATGGAAAATTATGAATTATAGGGGCTTTAGTAATTTTTAATAGTAATGTGGACTCATTCACTATGTCGACAACTACCTCATAACAATAACTCATACAGGACCGGGGAGTTGTAATGAAATGTTGATTTTTATTCTGTTGTCATTTAAGTTTTATGTTTGATGAACTATGTAAATCCAACATCTGTGAATTTATTCTAGATTTTATAGGAGTGTTTAGACAGAGACCCTAAGACAAATTGGCAAAAGAACAACTACGTAATCTTAGCTAATTTTGAACTAAAATAACAACCATTAAATCTCAACAGTGTCACATTGGCAAAATGCAGAATTAGTAATGAAGATCGATTGATGAAACATCATTATGTTTTATCTGATTTTCACTATAGTTTAATTTTTATTCAAAGTAACTCTGTCCATTACTATGGAGCAAGATTTAATACTCTATAATAAATGCAGCGCATTGCGCTGCACGGGCCCCCTAGTTCACACTGATTTGTGTTACGAAATTCCTTGACAATGAAGTTTGAGTTGTAAAATATTTATAACCCGTTTTCTTTTATTAACTTAAATTTATTAGGAGGATAAGTGGTTGAACAATGCTACCAGATTGTTGCAGCTCTATGTCGCCACAATGGTTTCCTCACAATGGCAGCCTCTCCCCCATCTTGGTCTGGTGCATCTTCCTCAAGCAGCTCAGAGAATGTTAGCCCAATCTGTTTTATAATCCTCTCGCTTATATTTACTTAAGATACTCGAGCGCTCCATCCGATTTAACATACTAAATTCCATGGTTATTTTAAATATCTAAATATACAATTTATTAATACTCTACAACGAGGAAGTTATGAACAAGAAATAATTTAATAGCTAAATATTACTATTTAATAATTACAAAATAATAATATCTTTACTTAAAACCAAGTAAACTATCTTCAATTATTAATGTTTAAAAATTACTTAGTTTTAACTATCTGATGAAAACATTCCATCAAACAT
Source organism: Neoaliturus tenellus (assembly GCA_030545055.2). Lineage (NCBI taxonomy): Eukaryota > Metazoa > Arthropoda > Insecta > Hemiptera > Cicadellidae > Neoaliturus > Neoaliturus tenellus. The sequence continues at coordinate 5,827,933 of CM061531.1, forward strand.
ACTTTCCTCTTTATCATTCCTTTCTTTGTTATTTTCATTTTCGTAGTACTTTTCTTCTTCATCGTAAAATCTGTCTTCATCACTTTCGTCCTCTTCGCTTTGTTCAGCTTCGTCGTCGTTTTCTTTGTCATCGTAGTCGTTATATTCGTCTTCGCTGAATATATCAACTGCAACATTATCATCTCCCTCGCTTTCATTTTCATTTGCGTAGTCTTGTGAGTTATCCTCTTCTTCATCTTCATCCTCTTCATAATTTTCTAACAATTTGTAGTCAAAATTGTTATCTTTTTCTCCCTCTTCATCTTCGAATTCTTCTTCTTCGTCTTCATCTTCCTCTTCTTCTACCCTTTCATTGTTTTTCTCTTTCTGCTGTTCTAAGTCTTGTGATATTTCTAGGGGTTCTTCTAGATCATTTTGATTTTCTTCGTTTACCACAGGTGCTGGTTTAACATTTTTCTCATTTGTATTATCATCATCGTTCAGTTCAATCCTGTATTTTTCCAAGTCTTCTAAGTTTCCAAATAAAATGAACCCGACTTTGCTGTCCTTGCCGACTCCAACTTGATCGGTCCGCCCTGCTCCCCCGTGATCTCCCACGTCGTTGGTCGAGGAAGGATCATCCAAGGCGACGTGTTTCACAAGGTTCAGCAAGTCCAGTCGCACCGACCGAGACTCTGTCGCCCCGACCAAGAGGGCCAGCACCAACAACCACCGCATACCTGGCGATCAATATAAAATGAACATAAATGTACTAAATAAAATCAATTTTTTCTTTTTTAACTCATTAAAATACAAATGAGTTTTTAAAAGAACTCCAAAAACATTACAACGAACATTTTACTCCCGGAGATATTCAAATTTGTTATGGTTATTATGTAAAGGTTAGTGCAATAATCTATTGTTTTTCTGTCATAAAAGATACGGTACCGTAAACCAGCACGTTACATTAAGCAGGCCCAGGAACAAATCATAATTTTTTTTTTTTAAGAAGAAAGAATATTTATTTCTCAAACTGCTTCACAATAACACAAAGTATTTTACATTATACATGTTAGACTACCTACCTATTAACACTATGTATTACTATAAAACATTTTACCTTCATCCGTGTTAAATGTAACGCAAGAATGAGAAATCTAGGGCCTCAAAAGGCAAAGCCCGTACTGAGGTTCCAACACAAAATTAATACTATTAAATGAGGCAGAGAGCGAACAATTCAATATAAATAAAAATATAAACTTAGCAGTACCTTAATTAAAATTACTCAAAGACTTAAAATATAAGGTTAACGCTGTACATGTCATTTCAAAAATTTATGTAATTCTTATAATAAAAATATAAAAAAACACACCTTGCCAACTATACAAAATATATACATAGGTATATTTATATGGAAGAGAAATAAACACTATTGACTTTGTTTTACTGGCTACTTAAGAACTTTAACGAGAAAATCTATGTTTTCATGTGATAACAACCAGGTTTTTAATTTTTTTGAAAACAAATTTAAATTTTTGCAATCTGTTACTGTAGAGGGAATATTATTCAACATTTTCGGACCTAGAAAACAATAACAATTAGTAAAAAATACGAGATTAGGCTTAGGTACGAATATTCTTTGCTGAGTTCTTAGTTTTCCTTTATACGCATTATGTACAATAGGCATTATATTACCACTGACAACATAGAAAATCCTTAATACCTTAAAGACAAACATATATTTAAGAGGAAGGATATTCAAATTAACAAATAAAGGGCGAGATGGTTCCATCCTGCTTTTGCGTTTTATTATTCTGATAAAATTCTTTTGAAGTACATACACAGATTTCAAGTTGGTTTCATAGGCCCCACCCCAACAAAATATTCCGTAATCTAATCTACTATTTACTAAAGAATAATATAACAATCTTAGTATTTTTTCGGAGCACATATTTTGTAAAAAATAAAAATATCTTAGGCATCCACATAATTTTTGTTTCAATTGTTCCAAATGAGTTTTCCAATTTAACTCCTGATCCAATACTAACCCCAAATATTTTATCTTATCTGTTCGCTGCACAATAGCACATTTTGTAAAGCATTCAGTATTATTACATAAACAATCTATACACTTATAACGTACAGAATTGAAAAAATGTTTTTCGTTTCTAAGGCTGAAGTTAATATATTTAGTTTTTTCTGGACTTAATAGCATTCTATTCTTGCTGAACCACCATTGAAGGGCGTTCAAATCCGAGCACATTGCTTCTTCTATACTTTCCCAACTTTCTTTTACATAGCAAAGTGCTGTGTCATCGGCAAATGATGTTATATTACCTTTCAGATTGCCATTACAAAGGTCATTTATATATATGAGAAATAAAATCGGTCCAAGTACCGAATCCTGTGGTACGCCATATTTAATGTATCCTTCATCGCTGTAGGTACTTTTAATCCTAACAAACTGCTTTCTACGAGATAAATAACTTTTGAACCACCAATACCCCAGTCCCCTTACACCACAGTTATATAATTTATCTAAAAGAATATCATCATTTGCGGTGTCGAATGCCTTCTTTATGTCTAAAAAAATTCCACTGACCAAATTTAAACGTAACTAACAACTCCCCCAAATTATATCTCGTTTATTGAATAAGCTAATTAAACATAGTGTGGGACCCGATGTATTAAAAAAAAAATAGTTATTTCTTGTATTTAATAAACAATGGATCAAAATAAGTTAGTTTAAAAAAAAAAATTCTACTACTTTAAAAATCACCAATCACTAGATAATGACTAACCGTTACTTGTTGAATTAAAATGTTGATGTTCACTGTAAACTACAATTTTACCTTTGGAGTCAATAATTTTTATATGTCCTAACTTAAGTATTCTTCCACTGACATTTTAACTATATAAAGGTTAATTTAAGGAAGTACATGTGACGAAAGGTACATCTAATACCACTAGACTGTAAATAATAATGTAAGCGTTAAAGTTTTACTAAAATATTTGGGTATTTTAAGTGATAAAATAACTTTGTAATGATAAAATAATTCAAACATTTACCATTGATAATGTTTAAATAGTTTCTCTACGCTTATAGCAAAAAACGCCAAAGAAGACGAATAATAAATAATATTTTAGCGTTTAACATATACTTTTACGCATGTGAAAAAGCACCTCGTAGCTTTACTCTCAAAAAAACTTTCAATTTTAAACCCATCATATTACTGTATTTTCCATACAACAATTATTTTATTATGAATGTTGTAATCTACATTGATATACTTTCTCTGCGAACGAGACACCAATAGAAAGAGTACCCCCACATACCTCGCATCGTAGCGCCGTCTACTCGTGTACTGACGGGCGCGATTGGAGCAATCAGTTCGAGCACCGGGATCGAGTGGCTCTCGAGATAACTGAGAAACACTGCTCTGATTGCAATAGACCTGTAAATAGACACGGTGAGTGGCAGACTTTCGGATTATCGCGACCTGCAATTCATCTACCTACGTGTTCCGATCTCAGATTAAAATAATTTCCATTCTTTGTTCTGTAATCTGGATTTTATGACAGTTTCAACAACTCATAGATTACTTTTTATATGGTTTGATTGGCATTGAAGATAGATATCGTAGAATTTTTACAGTAATATGTAAATTTTTAATGGCAGATGACAATGGGTTTTTGGAGTACATGCTTTGTTAATGTTTGGAAAGAAGTATGAGATTTAAAACAGTTATGCAACACAATGGAAAACCAATTGTTTGGCCTAGAGCTCAGAGCTAATCTATATATAGCAAACTTATTAGTATTATTCCTATTATTCAGAGATTGGCCTGGGCAGTAATCAACTCAAATTGCTGATATCATGAGCTGATGAGTAGCGAAATGCAATCACTGTCAAAATGTAACTAGTCGAATCTTAGTCGGAGATTGGCCCGGCCAGCAATCAACTCACATCTACAATCAGACGCTGATGACTGGCGAAACGCGATCATTGTCATAAATGTAACTAGTCGCATCTTAGTCGCAGATTGGCCCGGCCAGCAATCAACTCACATCGACACTACCAGGAGCTGATGACAGGCGAAATGCAATCACTGTCATAAATGTAACTAGTCGCATCTTAGTCGGAGATTGGCCCGGCCAGCAATCAACTCACATCGACAATATCAGGAGCTGATGACTGACGAAATGCGATCACTGTCATAAATGTAACTAGTCGCATCGTAGTCGGAGATTGGCCCGGCCAGCAATCAACTCGCATCAACAATATCAGGAGCTGATTGTCGAATTGCAATCGCTGTCATAAATGTAACTAGTCGCATCTTAGTCGCAGATTGGCCCGGCCAGCAATCAACTCACATCGACACTACCAGGAGCTGATGACAGGCGAAATGCAATCACTGTCATAAATGTAAATAGTCGCATCTTAGTCGGAGATTGGCCCGGCCAGCAATCAACTCACATCGACAATATCAGGAGCTGATGACTGACGAAATGCGATCACTGTCATAAATGTAACTAGTCGCATCGTAGTCGGAGATTGGCCCGGCCAGCAATCAACTCGCATCAACAATATCAGGAGCTGATTGTCGAATTGCAATCGCTGTCATAAATGTAACTAGTCGCATCTTAGTCGCAGATTGGCCCGGCCAGCAATCAACTCACATCGACACTACCAGGAGCTGATGACAGGCGAAATGCAATCACTGTCATAAATGTAAATAGTCGCATCTTAGTCGGAGATTGGCCCGGCCAGCAATCAACTCACATCGACAATATCAGGAGCTGATGACTGACGAAATGCGATCACTGTCATAAATGTAACTAGTCGCATCGTAGTCGGAGATTGGCCCAGCCAGCAATCAACTCGAATTGACAATATCAGGAGCTGATGACTGTCGAATTGCAATTACTGTCACAAATGTAACTAGTCGCATCTTAGTCGGAGATATACCTGGCCAGCAATCAACTCACATCGACAATATCAGGAGCTGATGACTGGTGAAATGCAATCACTGTCACAAATGTAACTAGTCGCATCTAAGTCGGAGATTGGCCCGGCCAGCAATCAACTCGCATCGACAATATCAGGAGCTGAAGACTGTCGAATTGCAATCGCTGTCATAAATGTAACTAGTCGCATCGTAGTCGGAGATTGGCCCGGCCAGCAATCAACTCGCATCGACAATATCAGGAGCTGATGACTGGCGAAATGCAATCACTGTCACAAATGTAACTAGTCGCATCTTAGTCGGAGATTGGCCTGGCCAGCAATCAACTTACATCGACAATATCAGACGCTGATGACTGGCGAAATGCAATCACTGTCACAAATGTAACTAGTCGCATCTTAGTCGGAGATATACCCGGCCAGCAATCAACTTACATCGACAATATCAGGAGCTTATGACTGGTCAAATGCAATCACTGTCACAAATGTAACTGGTCGCATCTTAGTCGGAGATATACCCGGCCAGCAATCAACTCACATCGACAATATCAGGAGCTGATGACTGGTCAAATGCAATCACTGTCACAAATGTAACTGGTCGCATCTTAGTCGGAGATATACCCGGCCAGCAATCAACTCACATCGACAATATCAGGAGCTGATTGTCGAATTGCAATCGCTGTCACAAATGTAACTAGTCGCATCTTAGTCGGAGATTGGCCCAACCAGCAATAAACTCGCATCAACAATATCAGGAGCTGATGACTGGCGAAATGCAATCACTGTCACAAATGTAACTAGTCGCATCTTAGTCGGAGATTGGCCCGGCCAGCAATCAACTCACATCGACAATATCAGGAGCTGATGACTGTCGAAATGCGATCACTGTCGTAAATGTAACTAGTCGCATCTTAGTCGGAGATATACCCAGCCAGCAATCAACTCACATCGACAATATCAGGAGCTGATGACAGATGAATTGCAATCAATGTCACAAATGTAACTAGTCGCAGATTGGCCCGGCCAGCAATCAACTCACATTGACAATATCAGGAGCTGATGACTGGCGAAATGCAATCAATGTCACAAATGTAACTAGTCGCATCTTAGTCGGAGATTGGCCCGGCCAGCAATCAACTCACATCGACAATATCAGGAGCTGATGACTGTCGAAATGCAATCTCTGTCACAAATGTAACTAGTCGCATCTTAGTCGCAGATTGGCCCGGCCAGCAATCAACTCACATCGACAATATCAGGAGCTGATGACTGTCGAAATGCAATCACTGTCACAAATGTAACTAGTCGCATCTTAGTCGCAGATTGGCCCGGCCAGCAATCAACTCACATCGACAATATCAGGAGCTGATGACTGTCGAAATGCAATCACTGTCACAAATGTAACTAGTCGCATCTTATTCGCAGATTGGCCCGGCCAGCAATCAACTCACATCGACAATATCAGGAGCTGATGACTGGCGAAATGCAATCACTGTCATAAATGTAAATAGTCGCATCTTAGTCGGAGAGTGGCCGGCCAGCAATCAACTCGCATCGACAATATCAGGAGCTGATGACTGTCGAATTGCAATCGCTGTCATAAATGTAACTAGTCGCATCGTAGTCGGAGATTGGCCCGGCCAGCAATCAACTCGAATCGACAATATCAGGAGCTGATGACTGTCGAATTGCAATCACTGTCACAAATGTAACTAGTCGCATCTTAGTCGGAGATTGGCCTGGCCAGCAATCAACTTACATCGACAATATCAGACGCTGATGACTGGCGAAATGCAATTACTGTCACAAATGTAACTAGTCGCATCTTAGTCGGAGATATACCCGGCCAGCAATCAACTTACATCGACAATATCAGGAGCTGATGACGGGTGAAATGCAATCACTGTCACAAATGTAACTAGTCGCATCTTAGTCGGAGATATACCCGGCCAGCAATCAACTTACATCGACAATATCAGGAGCTGATGACTGGTGAAATGCAATCACTGTCACAAATGTAACTAGTCGCATCTTAGTCGGAGATATACCCGGCCAGAAATCAACTCACATCGACAATATCAGGAGCTGATGACTGGTGAAATGCAATCACTGTCACAAATGTAACTAGTCGCATCTTAGTCGGAGATTGGCCCAACCAGCAATCAACTCACATCAACAATATCAGGAGCTGATGACTGGCGAAATGCAATCACTGGTACAAATGTAACTAGTCGCATCTTAGTCGGAGATTGTCCCGGCCAGCAATCAACTCACATCGACAATATCAGGAGCTGATGACTGTCGAAATGCGATCACTGTCACAAATGTAACTAGTCGCATCTTAGTCGGAGATTGGCCCAGCCAGCAATCAACTCACATCGACAGTATCAGGAACTGATGACTGTTGAAATGCGATCACTGTCATAAATGTAAATAGTCGCATCTTAGTCGGAGATATACCCGGCCAGCAATCAACTCACATCGACAATATTAGGAACTAATGACAGATGAATTGCAATCAATGTCACAAATGTAACTAGTCGCAGATTGGCCCGGCCAGCAATCAACTCACATTGACAATATCAGGAGCTGATGACTGGCGAAATGCAACCAATGTCACAAATGTAACTAGTCGCATCTTAGTCGGAGATTGGCCCGGCCAACAGTCATTTCACATCGACAATATCAGGAGCTGATGACTGTCGAAATGCAATCACTGTCACAAATGTAACTAGTCGCATCTTAGTCGCAGATTGGCCCGGCCAGCAATCAACTCACATCGACAATATCAGAAGCTGATGACTGTCGAAATGCAATCACTGTCACAAATGTAACTAGTCGCATCTTAGTCGCAGATTGGCCCGGCCAGCAATCAACTCACATCGACAATATCAGGAGCTGATGACTGTCGAAATGCAATCACTGTCACAAATGTAACTAGTCGCATCTTATTCGCAGATTGGCCCGGCCAGCAATCAACTCACATCGACAATAACAGGAGCTGATGACTGGCGAAATGCAATCACTGTCATAAATGTAAATAGTCGCATCTTAGTCGAAGATTGGCCCAGCCAGCAATCAACTCACATCGAAAATATCAGGAGCTGATGACAGGCGAAATGCAATCACTGTCATAAATGTAAATAGTCGCATTTTAGTCGGAGATTGGCACGGCCAGCAATCAACTCACATCGACAATATCAGGAGCTGATGACTGACGAAATGCGATCACTGTCATAAATGTAACTTGTCGCATCTTAGTCGGAGATTGGCCCGGCCAGCAATCAACTCGCATCGACAATATCAGGAGCTGACGACTGACGAATTGCGATATTTGTCATAAATGTAAATAGTCGCATCTTAGTCGGAGATTGGCCCGGCCAGCTTTCAACTTACATCGACAATATCAGGAGCTGATGACTGACGAAATGCGATCACTGTCATAAATGTAAATAGTCGCATCTTAGTCGGAGATTGGCCCGGCCAGCAATTAACTCACATCGACAATATCAGGAGCTGATGACTGACGAAATGCGATCACTGTCATAAATGTAACTAGTCGCATCTTAGTCGGAGATTGGCCCGGCCAGCAATCAACTCGCATCGACAATATCAGGAGCTGATGACTGTCGAATTGCAATCACTGTCATAAATGTAACTAGTCGCATCGTAGTCGGAGATTGGCCCGGCCAGCAATCAACTCACATCGACAATATCAGGAGCTGATGACTGACGAAATGCAACCACTGTCATAAATGTAAATAGTCGCATCTTAGTCGGAGATTGGCCCGGCAGCAATCAACTCACATCGACAATATCAGGAGCTGATGACTGGTGAAATCCAATCACTCTCACAAGTGTAACTAGTCGCATCTTAGTCGGAGTTATACCCGGCCAGCAATCAACTCACATCGACAATATCAGGAGCTGATGACTGGTGAAATGCAATCACTGTCATAAATGTAACTAGTCGCATCTTAGTCGGAGTTATACCCAGCCAGCAATCAACTCACATCGACAATATCAGGAGCTGATTACTGGTGAAATGCAATCACTCTCACAAGTGTAACTAGTCGCATCTTAGTCGGAGATATACCCGGCCAGCAATCAACTCACATCGACAATATCAGACGCTGATGACTGGCGAATTGCAATCACTGTTACAGATGTAACTAGTCGCATCTTAGTCGAAGATTGGCCCGGCCAGCAATCATCTCACATCGACAATATCAGGAGCTGATGACGGGTGAAATGCAATCACTGTCACAAATGTAACTAGTCGCATCTTAGTCGGAGATTGGCCCGGCCAGCAATCAACTCACATCGACAATATCAGGAGCTGATGACGGGTGAAATGCAATCACTGTCACAAATGTAACTAGTCGCATCTTAGTCGGAGATTGGCCCGGCCAGCAATCAACTCACATCGACAATATCAGGAGCTGATGACGGGTGAAATGCAATCACTGTCACAAATGTAACTAGTCGCATCTTAGTCGGAGATTGGCCCAACCAGCAATCAACTCACATCAACAATATCAGGAGCTGATGACTGGCGAAATGCAATCACTGTCACAAATGTAACTAGTCGCATCTTAGTCGGAGATTGGCCCGGCCAGCAATCAACTCACATCGACAATATCAGGAGCTGATGACGGGTGAAATGTAATCACTGTCACAAATGTAACTAGTCGCATCTTAGTCGGAGATTGGCCCGGCCAGCAATCAACTCACATCGACAATATCAGGAGCTGATGACGGGTGAAATGCAATCACTGTCACAAATGTAACTAGTCGCATCTTAGTCGGAGATTGGCCCGGCCAGCAATCAACTCACATCGACAATATCAGGAGCTGATGACGGGTGAAATGCAATCACTGTCACAAATGTAACTAGTCGCATCTTAGTCGGAGATATACCCGGCCAGCAATCAACTCACATCGACAATATCAGGAGCTGATGACGGGTGAAATGCAATCACTGTCACAAATGTAACTAGTCGCATCTTAGTCCTAGATTGGCCCGGCCAGCAATCAACTCACATCGACAATATCAGGAGCTGATGACTGGCGAAATGCAATCACTGTCACAAATGTAACTAGTCGCATCTTAGTCGGAGATTGGCCTGGCCAGCAATCAACTCACATCGACAATATCAGGAGCTGATGACGGGTGAAATGCAATCACTGTCACAAATGTAACTAGTCGCATCTTAGTCGGAGATTGGCCCGGCCAGCAATCAACTCACATTGACAATATCAGGAGCTGATGACGGGTGAAATGCAATCACTGTCACAAATGTAACTAGTCGCATCTTAGTCGGAGATTGGCCTGGCCAGCAATTAACTTACATCGCCAATATCAGACGCTGATGACTGGCGAAATGCAATCACTGTCACAAATGTAACTAGTCGCATCTTAGTCGGAGATATACCCGGCCAGCAATCAACTCACATCGACAATATCAGGAGCTGATGACTGGTGAAATGCAATCACTGTCACAAATGTAACTAGTCGCATCTTAGTCGGAGATATACCCGGCCAGCAATCAACTTACATCGACAATATCAGGAGCTGATGACTGGTGAAATGCAATCACTGTCACAAATGTAACTAGTCGCATCTTAGTCGGAGATATACCCGGCCAGAAATCAACTCACATCGACAATATCAGGAGCTGATGACTGGTGAAATGCAATCACTGTCACAAATGTAACTAGTCGCATCTTAGTCGGAGATTGGCCCAACCAGCAATCAACTCACATCAACAATATCAGGAGCTGATGACTGGCGAAATGCAATCTTTGGTACAAATGTAACTAGTCGCATCTTAGTCGGAGATTGTCCCGGCCAGCAATCAACTCACATCGACAATATCAGGAGCTGATGACTGTCGAAATGCGATCACTGTCACAAATGTAACTAGTCGCATCTTAGTCGGAGATTGGCCCAGCCAGCAATCAACTCACATCGACAATATCAGGAGCTTGTGACAGGTGAAATGCAATCACTCTCACAAATGTAGCTAGTCGCATCTTAGTCGGAGATTGGCCCGGCCAGCAATCAACTCACATCGACAATATCAGGAGCTGATGACTGGCGAAATGCAATCACTGTCACAAATGTAACTAGTCGCATCTTAGTCGGAGATTGGCCCGGCCAGCAATCATCTCACATCGACAATATCAGGAGCTGATGACTGGTGAAATGCAATCACTGTCACAAATGTAACTAGTCGCATCTTAGTCGGAGATTGGCCCGGCCAGCAATCAACTCACATCGACAATATCAGGAGCTGGTGACAGGCGAATTGCAATCACTGTTACAGATGTAACTAGTCGCATCTTAGTCGGAGCTTGGCCTGGCCAGCAATCAACTCAGATCGACAATACTATGAGTTGATGACTGGCGAAATGCAATCACTGTTACAGATGTAACTAGTCGCATCTTAGTCGAAGATTGGCCTGGCCAGCAATCAACTCACATCGTTAATATCAGTAGCTGATGACTGGCGAAATGCAATCACTGTTACAGATGTAACTAGTCGCATCTTAGTCGGAGATTGGCCTGGCCAGCAATCAACTCAGATCGACAATACTATGAGTTGATGACAGGCGAAATGCAATCACTGTCACAAATGTAGCTAGTCGCATCTTAGTCGGAGATTGGCCTGGCCAGCAATCAACTCACATCTTTAATATCAGTAGCTGATGACTGGCGAAATGCAATCACTGTTACAGATGTAACTAGTCGCATCTTAGTCGGAGATTGGCCTGGCCAGCAATCAACTCACATCGACAATATCAGGAGCTGATGACTGGTGAAATGCAATCACTCTCACAAATGTAGCTAGTCGCATCTTAGTCGGAGATTGGCCCGGCCAGCAATCAACTCACATCGACAATATCAGGAGCTGATGACTGGCGAAATGCAATCACTGTCACAAATGTAACTAGTCGCATCTTAGTCGGAGATTGGCCTGGCCAGCAATCAACTCACATCGACAATATCAGGAGCTGATGACTGGTGAAATGCAATCACTGTCACAAATGTAACTAGTCGCATCTTAGTCGGAGATTGGCCCGGCCAGCAATCAACTCACATCGACAATATCAGGAGCTGATGACTGGTGAAATGCAATCACTCTCACAAATGTAGCTAGTCGCATCTTAGTCGGAGATTGGCCCGGCCAGCAATCAACTCACATCGACAATATCAGGAGCTGATGACTGGCGAAATGCAATTACTGTCACAAATGTAACTAGTCGCATCTTAGTCGGAGATTGGCCTGGCCAGCAATCAACTCACATCGACAATATCAGGAGCTGATGACTGGTGAAATGCAATCACTGTCACAAATGTAACTAGTCGCATCTTAGTCGCAGATTGGCCCGGCCAGCAATCAACTCACATCGACAATATCAGGAGCTGATGACAGGTGAAATGCAATCACTCTCACAAATGTAGCTAGTCACATCTTAGTCGGAGATTGGCCCGGCCAGCAATCAACTCACATCGACAATATCAGGAGCTGATGACTGGCGAAATGCAATCACTGTCACAAATGTAACTAGTCGCATCTTAGTCGGAGATTGGCCCGGCCAGCAATCAACTCACATCGACAATATCAGGAGCTGATGACTGGCGAAATGCAATCACTGTCACAAATGTAACTAGTCGCATCTTAGTCGGAGATTGGCCCGGCCAGCAATCATCTCACATCGACAATATCAGGAGCTGATGACTGGTGAAATGCAATCACTGTCACAAATGTAACTAGTCGCATCTTAGTCGGAGATTGGCCCGGCCAGCAATCAACTCACATCGACAATATCAGGAGCTGATGACAGGCGAATTGCAATCACTGTTACAGATGTAACTAGTCGCATCTTAGTCGGAGATTGGCCTGGCCAGCAATCAACTCAGATCGACAATACTATGAGTTGATGACTGGCGAAATACAATCACTGTTACAGATGTAACTAGTCGCATCTTAGTCGGAGATTGGCCTGGCCAGCAATCAACTCACATCGTTAATATCAGTAGCTGATGACTGGCGAAATGCAATCACTGTTACAGAGGTAACTAGTCGCATCTTAGTCGGAGATTGGCCTGGCCAGCAATCAACTCAGATCGACAATACTATGAGTTGATGACAGGCGAAATGCAATCACTGTCACAAATGTAGCTAGTCGCATCTTAGTCGGAGATTGGCCTGGCCAGCAATCAACTCACATCGTTAATATCAGTAGCTGATGACTGGCGAAATGCAATCACTGTTACAGATGTAACTAGTCGCATCTTAGTCGGAGATTGGCCTGGCCAGCAATCAACTCACATCGACAATATCAGGAGCTGATGACTGGTGAAATGCAATCACTGTCATAAATGTAGCTAGTCGCATCTTAGTCGGAGATTGGCCTGGCCAGCAATCAACTCACATCGTTAATATCAGTAGCTGATGACTGGCGAAATGCAATCACTGTTACAGATGTAACTAGTCGCATCTTAGTCGCAGATTGGCCCGGCCAGCAATCAACTCACATCGACAATATCAGGAGCTGATGACTGGTGAAATGCAATCACTCTCACAAATGTAGCTAGTCGCATCTTAGTCGGAGATTGGCCTGGCCAGCAATCAACTCACATCGACAATATCAGGAGCTGATGACTGGCGAAATGCAATCACTGTTACAGATGTAACTAGTCGCATCTTAGTCGGAGATTGGCCTGGCCAGCAATCAACTCACATCGACAATATCAGGAGCTGATGACTGGCGAAATGCAATCACTGTCACAAATGTAACTAGCCGCATCTTAGTCGGAGATTGGCCCGGCCAGCAATCATCTCACATCGACAATATCAGGAGCTGATGACTGGTGAAATGCAATCACTGTCACAAATGTAACTAGTCGCATCTTAGTCGGAGATTGGCCCGGCCAGCAATCAACTCACATCGACAATATCAGGAGCTGATGACAGGCGAATTGCAATCACTGTTACAGATGTAACTAGTCGCATCTTAGTCGGAGATTGGCCTGGCCAGCAATCAACTCAGATCGACAATACTATGAGTTGATGACTGGCGAAATGCAATCACTGTTACAGATGTAACTAGTCGCATCTTAGTCGGAGATTGGCCTGGCCAGCAATCAACTCACATCGTTAATATCAGTAGCTGATGACTGGCGAAATGCAATCACTGTTACAGAGGTAACTAGTCGCATCTTAGTCGGAGATTGGCCTGGCCAGCAATCAACTCAGATCGACAATACTATGAGTTGATGACAGGCGAAATGCAATCACTGTCACAAATGTAGCTAGTCGCATCTTAGTCGGAGATTGGCCTGGCCAGCAATCAACTCACATCGTTAATATCAGTAGCTGATGACTGGCGAAATGCAATCACTGTTACAGATGTAACTAGTCGCATCTTAGTCGGAGATTGGCCTGGCCAGCAATCAACTCACATCGACAATATCAGGAGCTGATGACTGGTGAAATGCAATCACTGTCATAAATGTAGCTAGTCGCATCTTAGTCGGAGATTGGCCTGGCCAGCAATCAACTCACATCGTTAATATCAGTAGCTGATGACTGGCGAAATGCAATCACTGTTACAGATGTAACTAGTCGCATCTTAGTCGCAGATTGGCCCGGCCAGCAATCAACTCACATCGACAATATCAGGAGCTGATGACTGGTGAAATGCAATCACTCTCACAAATGTAGCTAGTCGCATCTTAGTCGGAGATTGGCCTGGCCAGCAATCAACTCACATCGACAATATCAGGAGCTGATGACAGGCGAAATGCAATCACTCTCACAAATGTAACTAGCCGCATCTTAGTCGGAGATTGGCCTGGCCAGCAATCAACTCACATCGACAATATCAGGAGCTGATGACTGGCGAAATGCAATCACTGTCACAAATGTAACTAGCCGCATCTTAGTCGGAGATTGGCCCGGCCAGCAATCAACTCACATCGACAATATCAGGAGCTGATGACTGGCGAAATGCAATCACTGTCACAAATGTAACTAGTCGCATCTTAGTCGGAGATTGGCCCGGCCAGCAATCAACTCACATCGACAATATCAGGAGCTGATGACTGGCGAAATGTAATCACTGTCACAAATGTAACTAGCCGCATCTTAGTCGGAGATTGGCCCGGCAAGCAATCAACTCACATCGACAATATCAGGAGCTGATGACTGGCGAAATGCAATCACTGTCACAAATGTAGCTAGTCGCATCTTAGTCCTAGATTGGCCCGGCCAGCAATCAACTCACATCGACAATATCAGGAGCTGATGACAGGCGAAATGCAATCACTCTCACAAATGTAACTAGCCGCAACCTAGTCGGAGATTGGCCCGGCCAGCAATCAACTCACATCGACAATATCAGGAGCTGATGACAGGCGAAATGCAATCACTGTCACAAATGTAACTAGCCGCATCTTAGTCGGAGATTGGCCCGGCCAGCAATCAACTCACATCGACAATATCAGGAGCTGATGACTGGCGAAATGCAATCACTGTCACAAATGTAACTAGCCGCATCTTAGTCGGAGATTGGCCCGGCAAGCAATCAACTCACATCGACAATATCAGGAGCTGATGACTGGCGAAATGCAATCACTGTCACAAATGTAGCTAGTCGCATCTTAGTCCTAGATTGGCCCGGCCAGCAATCAACTCACATCGACAATATCAGGAGCTGATGACAGGCGAAATGCAATCACTCTCACAAATGTAACTAGCCGCAACCTAGTCGGAGATTGGCCCGGCCAGCAATCAACTCACATCGACAATATCAGGAGCTGATGACAGGCGAAATGCAATCACTGTCACAAATGTAACTAGCCGCATCTTAGTCGGAGATTGGCCCGGCCAGCAATCAACTCACATCGACAATATCAGGAGCTGATGACTGGCGAAATGCAATCACTGTCATAAATGTAACTAGCCGCATCTTAGTCGGAGATTGGCCCGGCCAGCAATCAACTCACATCGACAATATCAGGAGCTGATGACAGGCGAAATGCAATCACTGTCACAAATGTAACTAGCCGCATCTTAGTCGGAGATTGGCCCGGCCAGCAATCAACTCGCATCGACAATATCAGGAGCTGATGACTGGCGAAATGCAATCACTGTCACAAATGTAAGTAGCCGCATCTTAGTCGGAGATTGGCCCGGCCAGCAATCAACTCACATCGACAATATCAGGAGCTGATGACAGGCGAAATGCAATCACTGTCACAAATGTAACTAGCCGCATCTTAGTCGGAGATTGGCCTGGCCAGCAATCAACTCACATCGACAATATCAGGAGCTGATGACTGGTGAAATGCAATCACTGTCACAAATGTAACTAGTCGCATCTTAGTCCTAGATTGGCCCGGCCACCAATCAACTTACATCGACAATATCAGGAGCTGATGACTGGTGAAATGCAATCACTCTCACAAATGTAACTAGTCGCATCTTAGTCCTAGATTGGCCCGGCCACCAATCAACTTACATCAACAATATCAGGAGCTGATGACTGGTGAAATGCAATCACTGTCACAAATGTAACTAGTCGCATCTTAGTCCTAGATTGGCCCGGCCACCAATCAACTTACATCGACAATATCAGGAGCTGATGACTGGTGAAATGCAATCACTGTCACAAATGTAACTAGTCGCATCTTAGTCGGAGATTGGCCCGGCCAGCAATCAACTTACATCGACAATATCAGGAGCTGATGACTGGTGAAATGCAATCACTGTCACAAATGTAACTAGTCGCATCTTAGTCCTAGATTGGCCCGGCCACCAATCAACTTACATCGACAATATCAGGAGCTGATGACTGGTGAAATGCAATCACTGTCACAAAATTTAACTAGTCGCATATTAGTCGGATATTGGCCCGGCCAGCAATCAACTCACATCGACAATATCAGGAGCTGATGACTGGTGAAATGCAATCACTGTCACAAATGTAACTAGTCGCATCTTAGTCGGAGATTGGCCCGGCCAGCAATCAACTCACATCGACAATATCAGGAGCTGATGACTGGTGAAATGCAATCACTGTCACAAATGTAACTAGTCGCATATTAGTCGGAGATTGGCCCGGCCAGCAATCAACTCACATCGACAATATCAGGAGCTGATGACTGGTGAAATGCAATCACTGTAACAAATGTAACTAGTCGCATCTTAGTCGGAGATTGGCCTGGCCAGCAATCAACTCACATCGACAATATCAGGAGCTGATGACAGGCGAAATGCAATCACTGTCACAAATGTAACTAGTCGCATCTTAGTCGGAGATTGGCCTGGCCAGCAATCAACTCACATCGACAATATCAGGAGCTGATGACTGGTGAAATGCAATCACTCTCACAAATGTAACTAGTCGCATCTAAGTCGGAGATTGGCCCGGCCAGCAATCAACTCACATCGACAATATCAGGAGCTGATGACTGGCGAAATGCAATCACTGTCACAAATGTAACTAGTCGCATCTTAGTCGGAGATTGGCCTGGCCAGCAATCAACTCACATCGACAATATCAGGAGCTGATGACTGGCGAAATGCAATCACTGTCACAAATGTAACTTGTCGCATCTTAGTCGGAGATTGGCCTGGCCAGCAATCAACTCACATCGACAATATCAGGAGCTGATGACTGGTGAAATGCAATCACTGTCACAAATGTAAACTAGTCGCATCTTAGTCGGAGATTGGCCCGGCCAGCAATCAACTCACATCGACAATATCAGGAGCTGATGACTGGTGAAATGCAATCACTGTCACAAATGTAACTAGTCGCATCTTAGTCGGAGATTGGCTCGGTCAGCAATCAACTCACATCGACAATATCAGGAGCTGATGACTGGCGAAATGCAATCACTGTCACAAATGTAACTAGTCGCATCTTAGTCGGAGATTGGCCCGGCCAGCAATCAACTCACATCGACAATATCAGGAGCTGATGACAGGCGAAATGCAATCACTGTCACAAATGTAACTAGTCGCATCTTAGTCGGAGATTGGCCCGGCCAGCAATCAACTCACATCGACAATATCAGGAGCTGATGACAGGCGAAATGCAATCACTGTCACAAATGTAACTAGTCTTATCTTAGTCGGAGATTGGCCCGGCCAGCAATCAACTCACATCGACAATATCAGGAGCTGATGACTGGCGAAATGCAATCACTGTCACAAATGTAACTAGTCGCATCTTAGTCGGAGATTGGCCCGGCCAGCAATCAACTCACATCGACAATATCAGGAGCTGATGACAGGCGAAATGCAATCACTGTCACAAATGTAACTAGTCGCATCTTAGTCGGAGATTGGCCCGGCCAGCAATCAACTCACATCGACAATATCAGGAGCTGATGACAGGCGAAATGCAATCACTGTCACAAATGTAACTAGTCGCATCTTAGTCGGAGATTGGCCCGGCCAGCAATCAACTCACATCGACAATATCAGGGGCTGATAACTGGTGAAATGCAATCACTGTCACAAATGTAACTAGTCGCATCTTAGTCGGAGATTGGCCCGGCCAGCAATCAACTCACATCGACAATATCAGGAGCTGATGACTGGTGAAATGCAATCACTGTCACAAATGTAACTAGTCGCATCTTAGTCGGAGATTGGCCCGGCCAGCAATCAACTCACATCGACAATATCAGGAGTTGATGGCAGGCGAAATGAAATTAGAGTCGCTCAACACTACAACACTATGCACTACAGTGACTTTCTCGCTTGGGTACTTTTATATCTGAAGGCCTGTCACAAACGTAATGTCAATCACCGAAACATATGCTTTATGTGTCTATGTATGCAGATTGTAACGATAAGCTCAGGCCTAATTTGTATCTTTTAAATTATCTATAATGTCTTTAACGTACTACGTTCCTTATATAAACTCACATTAAATGACTCAAGTGTCACAGCAGAATTCACATTTTGATTAGGGGTTTTGAGAGGGTTATTCAGTTTTTCTTTAAAATTCTCAAAACCCTTTTTATATTATTATTTGAACAAGTATGCTGTTATAAATAGTCTGGGCATCCTTACCCTGTTCTGAAGTATTGATAAAGCACACATGGGAAATTATTTATTTATAAAATTTGCAAAAAAATTAAAAGTTTTCAAAATTTTTATTTTGTAAGTAGTGTTAATACGTTAAACGTTTTCGTTAACACTGTATGCCCCTATTCTTATTGTTCTATCACAGTATAAACATTGGTTGTTTAAACGTTTTTGGTTTATTCAATTTTTTAGGTCTTACTTTGTCTAATAATATGTTCTACGAATTTTGAAACTCATCCAATAATCTTTGTTGTGACTCTGAATTGAGTTAAGTGTTCTAAGGTATGACTCACAGCTTCTTGGATTTCATCTAGACGATCCATGTTGTAGTACAATCAATGGTAATGTACTTTTTTAAGCAGTGAACATGTTATTATTACAACAAATAATTTTTTTGACCTTGAAAAATTAAATGTTACATATGCTAATATTTTTTTATACAACAAACACACACTCTGGCTTTGAAGTGGTGTAGTATCAGATAAAAAATTGGCGATTGAGGGTCCTTGTTAGTTAGCATGCTCGTTAAGTACTTGTTCAAGCCTTGTGAACTTTATTGATCTATGTTTTCAAATATGATAATTTTTCAATAGTTCAGTCGTTCTATGGTATTTCATGTTGAACATTCGGTTATTTGTCTGTATTTTTGTATGGTATACTCTGATTTGTTCAAAATTACTGTTTTACTATCGTCTTTGGCAACTTGTATCATTATCATGACGTTGCGATTCCCCAAGAACAAATTTCCCACAACTCTCTACTACACAGGTTTTTCCCCTTTTACCGATCAGACCAGGACCAAGGGATTATAATGTGTCTTACGAAGGGCTGGAAGTTGTACAAAGTACGTCACTAGTCTGCCCATATCAAACCTCAGCCGTGGATTTCATTGCCATATGTTACCTTTATGTGAATTTACTTGTATGTTTTGTGTTACCTTTATGTTTTATGTGAATTTAATAGCCTGATCATGTCTCCTAATTCGTGCAAAAACTACTTAAAGCTTTATTTTTCCAGTGAATGAGATCATATGTATGAAATGAAATGAAATACTTTATTCAGTAAAAACAAGATTTTAACAATACATACATAAACATAAATACACTGAAAATATTCCCCCACATGGGCAAAAGCCTGTGGGTGGGGGAAGAGTCCAACTGTCAGTCCTTAGTCTTAGTTGAAAAATCTTAAACTATACTTACTTGTTATATAGTACATAAAATTATTATTATATTTTTTAATTTATAACTAAAAGAGCAAAAGAAAGATATTTAATGCTATCGTTTTGAAACGGATGAAATAACGATACATGCACATACGTAAAAAGTTTAGTCATCTGCTTTGCGCTGTCTGAGACCTGGTCACGTCACACTCACACACACACACACACACACACACACACACACACACACACACACACACACACACACACACACACACACACACACACACACACACACACACACACACACACACACACACATACTCCCTCCCACTCACGCTCTTTCTCAATCGCCAGCTCTCTATCTCTCTTTTACACTTACATCCACACACACACACACACACACACACACACACACACACACACACACACACACACACACACTCACACACGCGCGCGCGCGCGCGCGCGCTTGCGCGCACGCACGCACGCACGCACACTGCACACAACCAATTTATTCGAAAACAGCCGAACACATTACATACATACCTTCCAGCAATGAATCTTGGCTATTACAGGTATGGAGAACTTAAAAACTGTCTAATTCCATCCCGCCCTACAAGTACCAACCATTTATTTATTTCGTTTTTTAAACAATCTAAACTACAAGGCTGAGGATTTTTTAAATGTGTCGGAAGTTGAGAAAACAGGACGTTTGCAATATTAAATGATGCGGTCGTGGTAATTGTTTTGGTCAATCTCGGGACAAGAATTACCAAGTTTGTTGCCGATCTGGTTGGGTAATTGTGAGTGATTTGCAGAAAGAGGCTATTCCGATTTTTCAATATATACAAAATTAATGTCCGTGCATATAATTGTAAAACATTAAAAACTTTGAACTCTTCAAAAAGTAATTCAGTGGGATATCGACGGTTTTTATTCAATGCGGATTTAATTATGGATTTTTGAAGTGTTTCTAATTGCGATATAATACTTTGAAAGCCCCCTCCCCACGCTAAAATACCATACTGCAAAACAGACTGTACGTATGCGTAATACACTGTTTTAATTAGATCATCAGTTAAGACATTATTTAAATTACGAAAAATAAAAATAAATTTACGAAGTTTATTTCTTATATAATCAATATGGCTGGTCCACTTTAAACGGTTGTCGAAAATGACCCCAAGGTACTTGTATTCTGTCACCCTTTCCACATATTCACACGACACGCACCCATTCACATCACCACATGTGTGTAGACGAAGCGGCAGGTCTGTAGGATCGTGATCGGCTCTCACGAACACTGGCATGTGCTTTGTTTTTGATATGTTAACAGAGAGCCGATTTTGATCGAACCATTGCTTGACGGAGAGCAAGCCACGCTCGGCCAGGAGGTACGTTTCCTCCCAGCTGTCACCCTCGAAAAGCAGAGCCGAGTCGTCAGCATAGAGAAAAATTTGTCCTTTGTCCAAAGTAACTTTACCAAGGTTGTTAATATAAATTAAAAAGAGTAAAGGTCCCAAAGTTGAGCCCTGCAAAACTCCATAATCGATTCTTAATGGTTCGCTGGATTGGCCAAGTATAGAGACAATTTGATACCGATCACTTAAATAGCTCTTGAACCAATTCCAAGCCATTCCCCGAATTCCTATATAATTTAATTTTTTCAACAAGATTTCGCGGTCGACAGTATCAAACGCTTTGGCAAGATCGATGAAAACTAGCAGAGGCTTTTTATTACGTCCGATTGCCAAGTGAATATTTTTTGTAAGCAAAAACAAATCATCGTTGAGGTTTTTGTCCCTTCTAAAAACGAATTGATTCTCATACAAAATATTTTGATTCAATAAAAAGTTTTCTAGCTGGAACCTTACACTTTTTTCCAATATTTTAGATACTACACTTGCCAATGTAATCGGTCTAAAACTAACACTTTTGTTCTTATCGCCCCCTTTGTAAATAGGAATAACTTTACCCATTTTGAAATTTTTGGAAAAACGCCTGTGGAAAAACTTGTGTTTATAATATGGATCAGAGCAGATTTAAGATGAGTGAAATTATTTTTAATCAATTTCGCCGGAATTTGGTCATCCCCCGGTGCTGACCCCCCCTTTAAATCATTGACAATCCTCTCCAACTCAACCTCCGTCATTGGTTTCAGCCGGAAATTGGAGTCCGTCATGAAGTCACTATCTTCCACGACGACCCTAGATGCCTGAGGGATAGCACTGGCTAGATTGGCCCCCACCCCTACGTAATATTCATTTAATGTGTTTGCAGCTTGTTTTATATCGTCCGGTTCGATATTTACTTTTCCATTCAAAAAGTGTTCGATCGGGAACGTGTCTTTAGATTTTTTCAACCCCATTATCTCTGCGATATTCCTCCACAGTTTAGCTTTGTTATCTTTATTTTCAATAATTTTGTTGCGGTAAAAAAGAGTTTTTGCAGATTTTATTGTGTTGCTTAAAATATTTCTGTAATTTTTAAAACGGGTTTTCAAAGCTGTATTGAAAGGTTGGGTTTTTAGTCGTCTGCTCATCTCATCCCTAACTCGGATCGATCTGACAATCCCTGAAGTGATCCATGGCTTGAGTTTGCGGAACTTAGAAGGTGTTCTCTTTTCTTTAGATGCGGACCTTATAATATATTGCAATTGCTCTACAAATTTTTTACAGCTAACATTAACATCTTCATCATTAAATTGAGACCAATCGAAGTCAGAGATGAGACGTTTAGCGACTTCAAAATCCACAATTACTTCACTACGTAATTCAAAACAACTATTTTTCTTTTAATTACACTGCAGTTGTGCTACAGTAAAATAGTGATCGGTTATTGCGGATTTTATAACGGCGGATCTTACAAGTTTAGTGTTATTTGCATCTGTAAAGAAATAATGATCTATACAACTTTTAGAAAATGCTGTAACTCTGGTTGGAATGTTAATACAGCTAACAAAGCCCGCCCCATACATAACATCAAGATATCTCTGTGATAATCCGTCCTTAGTTTCGGAAGAATGCAGCAATTCAAATCGCTATCTCTACATCTGTTCTCAAGATAAGACTACAGATCGTCGATAAATAAAGACAGGTCACTTGACGGACTCCGGTACACAGATAGCACCGACAGCCGCTCCCCGCCAAACTCCACATCGATCTTCACACATGTGGCCCCAAACATACTCACCTCCTCTGAATACACAACGAAACACTTTTTTACGAACACAATCACGCCATCATTCTGATTCTTACTCACTTTGTTAATAAAAACATCGTACCCATCCATACTTACATTCGCACTACGTTCATCCATCCAGGTCTCAGTCAGCACAATAATATCAAAACTATTTTCTAAACTATTTAAAATTACCATTAATTCATCAAAATGTTTATTAAAACTACGTATATTTAAATTTAGAATAGTTATATTACAATTTAGATCTATAATGAATTCATTAAAAAATTTAAAATCTGAAAAATTACTGTATGTGAGTAGTTAGATTTGGTCACTTCTGGCACAGGTCAGCTGCCCCGGAAGCCACGTGCCGGGGCACATAGCTTCCGGTCGTATATTAAATGAGGGGGGAGGAGGTGGGGTGAGCGTTTGAAGTAGATTTGCGCATAAATTAAAAGTTAGTTCAAAACTGAAATTCAACTTGATAATTGGGTTACGGAAAGTATGTCAAGGTCATCCCGAGTAAGTTTTAAAAAAGCCTATCCCGCTACCACAGGAAATAGTTCTGAGAGTTGAACTACCCGGTGATAGCGGGATAGGCAGATTTAACTTTTGAACTTTATTCGTAAAAAACAGATACAATCAATGTGCAAAAACAAATACAATCAACGTGCAATACAGGTTGAATTCTTGTGATGAAACACGGAGTTGTAGAAGCAAACGCCGACGACGAGGATAAGGTAAAGGCAGAGTCCCCAGATGACGTATTTTACAAGTTTGAAGAAACGTAATATCTCGAGTTGATTTTCCCGTTCCAATTGCAAACGTTTAATTTCCAATTTCAATTTTTCTTCTTTCATTTTTTCCTCTTCCATCCTTGTGACGAAGGAAACTTCATCCATCATTAGTGTTGTTCGTTAGTGTTTGAAATTTTGAAACAAGTGATGTTGATAGTTCAAATGTTGGAGACGGAATGAGAAGTGAAAGCGAGGAACGTTAGTTAAACGAAGAAGTGGTGGGGGGAAGTTGAATTACAATGAAGTGGTGGGGGGGAAGTTGAATCACAATGAAGTGGTGGGGGAAGGAGGTTGCTCACCATTTGCTTCCGTACTTGTTGTTGTCGTGTCTGATTGTAGAGGTGTAAGTGGAGTAAGATTCAGCAAACTATCTTCATCAGAACTTTCAATCTTATCACAAATAGGACAGGCGTAAGTTATTTCCAGATTCATTTTAACGGTGTTGAATTTACTAACAATTTCGTGTAAAGTATTAAATATTTCTTGCAAATATTCTTTAGAATTTACTTTGAAACTAGAATTCATTCGCGCCAACGGAGAGTTGTTCATCGTGCGAGAGTCGGTGATTGAATGAAGATCGGCGTTTAGGAAGGAGGCTTATTTGTTGGTGAGCATGAGCTTGTGACCAAGTAAATAGCTAAGTTCCTCTTCTTCGTTCTTTAATTCAATTATACTAACTGAATTAGTTGTTTCGTCTTCCTCACTCTGTGATGATGACGATGAAGAAAATAACTCACCAGGATTTAAATATTTAACTACAATTCTGAACCATCTCATAGGATATTCGTCCATGATAGAAAGTAAATTTTGAAACAATTCTTCCATCTCCTCCCTCTCAGTTATTATATGTTCAAACTTGATAAATTTTGCTTCCATGTTGTTAGTTAGAGTGTTGGAAGTAAAATGATTCAAAGGTGGATTCAATAAGATACAAAACTTAAACTAATGGTGGGGGAAGTCTAAAAAACCAATGGTGGGGAAATCTCAAGGTCATCCAATTGAAGTTTTTAAAAAAGAGTGTAAAACTGAAATTACACATTCGATGGTTCTACAGGATCGGAATACCAATCTGATCTGTATTTACATCTTTTTATCATATGTGTACAAAAATCATCTTGATGAGACTTGGTGCGTTGACAATGAGCTAGATCGAGAGGATGAAATTTGAAACATCTTTGAGGACAGCATGTATGAAAATATCTTGATTTGTAAAATTTGAAAGTTCGCAATTCCGGTGGCGGTAGTTGTTTTGTTTTGCACTTGCAGTAACAAGATCCAAAAAATTCACATTTAGTGCAAGCTAACCCGTCCACCATCATTGGTCCTAAATCTGTACACTGTTGTTCACAACAGTAACAAGGTTCGTACTTGTACTTTTGTTCTTCCATGTTGACGCTGCTGAGTCTAGTGAAAGAATAAGAGTGGATAGTGTTGAATAGTTAGTTTTATGTACTACAAAAAGTGGTGGGGGTAATTTCAAGGTCATCCAAACGAAGTTTTAAAAAATTATACCTTACTAATGTAAGTAATGTTTATACTTAAGAAGTTTATTTCTGTTTATCGTCTTCAGACTTTGTCTGTTTCTGTTTGTTTTCTTCAGCCTTTTTCTCTCTCTCCGCTTTAGCCATAGCGATAAGTTCTTCAGTCGATAGTGGATGTACTTCAGGAAATTTTAAAATTAATTTAGCTTGATATCCTTCTTTAGTTAATATATTTAAATCTTCAGTCATTTGTTCAACGGTGTTGTAATCTTTTCCATAGATTTTTCCATCAAGTTCGATCATCATTCTGTATAACATCTTTAAAATTAGGTGTTGACGCAACGAGAGTCGGGAAGCGAATGATTAGTTATACAAGTATCATTCCCTTTTTTATCAACTTGACATTGATCACGTGATTCCTTAGTTTTATTTGTTAAAAGTTATTTAACATTGGTAATACTTGTGGAACTTGATGTTATGTTGACCAGTCGGCGATGAAGATGTTGTAGGTTGTGTAGAAAGAAATACTTCATCATCGCAATATTTTGCTTTAGTAAACATCCTTACATTAGTAGCACTAACATCAACAGTTAAGTGATAACCACCGGTAAGTAAAACTCGCATTTCGTTTGTTAAATCTTCAAGTTGTTCAAAACTCGTAATGGTGTTGGTATCGTAAGATGCACACTTGACCTTTAGGGACATGTTGAAGTTTTGTATTTAGTTATAGAGAGCGAGATGTGTACGGTACGAAAGGTAGTCGTAGACTGATGAATTTCATAAGTTGATTTTCACTTTTATTATCACACAAAAGTGGGTCAAGGTCATCCCGTGGAATTTTTAAAAAAAGCAACATATTGCTATGTACAAAGACATAACAATATGTTGCTTCTTTTATTATTATTTTTTTTTGTTTTATATCATCTTTATTGAGAAACCATTACAAACACATATATTTACAAAGTTATGTACAAACTAGTTAGTAGTAGGTGTTACATGAATAGTTAGTTCAGTTGAGTTGTTTCCACTTGGTCCGTGTGAAACCAAATAGAGTGCGCCGGGTTGAATAACACGAAGATCTTCATTCTGTAGAAGTTGTACAAATCGTTTCGGTAGGAATATCTGAAACTTCGGTTCGTCACCAACTGTATATGGAGCCTCGCTCAATGTGCAATTAATAGCATCACCAACTGAAGTGTCCATCTTCTTGATTGTATGTATGA
This sequence comes from Neoaliturus tenellus, assembly GCA_030545055.2. NCBI lineage: Eukaryota > Metazoa > Arthropoda > Insecta > Hemiptera > Cicadellidae > Neoaliturus > Neoaliturus tenellus. The sequence goes on from CM061531.1 coordinate 5,854,838, forward strand.
TGTAATGTTTTTCTTCTTTTAGTTCAGAACATCTCTTCGTCGGTAAGATTGTTGATTTTGAATGAGCGTTGAATTGATCAACCAAATTTTGAAGAAAGTTCTGCGATGCCATCTTGATGTTATTGTTAATCTTCTTGTTAATCTTCTTGTTAATAATAATGTCCGTCGGAGATGTTGTCTCTTCGGAGGTTCGAGTAATACTCATGCTGCGTCATGGTAGCGCTCTCACTTTTATTACCGACATTACCCCCACCATTCTGTTGAAGGAAATTATTCAAGCGGTAGGCATTCTTCAAAGCGCATTGTGACCTTCGATGTTTAAAACTCTTTGATGAAATACAAAGTTCATTGAAGTAGCATTGGAAATCTCTATCTATTATTGCATTTATCACTTCGTTACTTGTAAATGATTGTATCCAATTAGCTTTTTCCAATCCTCTTGTGTAGATAGTTTTGAACTCTTTGCAGTAATGATTCATAATGTGCGGCATCATGTTATAATTAATAAAACCTTCATCCCATCTTAAGTTGTGAAAATGTTTGTACAACCATTTGTTTGTAACTTTCGCTTTAGTTGTTAGTCTATTGAATGGTAATGGAGGTTTGAATAAGTAATGATAAACTACAGATGTGTTCATATCCAAAATTACTAATTCTTTTATAATAAAATTTCCATCATTTCCTCGAAAAGCTTGAAATTCAATTATACCTCTTTTAACTTCCATTATATGTGGCGCATTAGAAAACGAAACCCGTTTGTTCATGATGAAGTCTCGTCAGCAACTGACTTGTATTACAAACACGATTGTTCTTCTTTAACTTCTTGCGCTTCTTCGTCGATATTAAAGTTGGTGTGATAGTTGTTCAATTGTCTCCACATATCCACTTCTTGAGGTATTCGATTAAAAATAGAAGTATCGACGGGACCGTATAAAATTGGAACGAAAGGTTGTCTGTCCAATGTATCGATTAGATAGTCTTTGATTATTGCACTTGAAAATATTAGTTGTTTCAAATATCTAGTGACGGGACCGGTAGTACAACTTAAAGTGTAAAATTCTTCTTTAGTCAAATGTAATTTTACATCATGTCTAGTTAAATCTCTGAAGCGAACCATTTGTCCTCCACGATGTTTCACTATATCAACTTCAATATTTGATTCCAATAAACTTAATCTTGTTCTTCTTCCAAATGTGTTGTTACTCAAATAGCACTCCAAAAGATGTAAATGTTTCATAAATGATTTCCAAGAAGTTTCAGTAAATGTAACCATTTTATTTCCATTATTTAAAATAACAATCGGTGAATAATCCAACGATTTTAAAATTCCAACTGAAATACTTTTCGTCATGCATGAAGAAATGGGGTAGAAAATCCGAAGAAATACTTCTGTTAAAATATTAGTTGTAATGTTAACTTCAACCTTTTTTCTTTTTACTTCTTTTTCAGCTTCTCCTTCTTCTTTTTCTTCTTCTCTCTTCTTATGTTTGTTAAACTTGAGGAACTCGTCCATTTCTCGTTCAACTTGTTTTTCTATATCTGAACTATTCTCATCCATTAGAGGTGTATTTTCTTCTCCGTTAGTAGAACTCATCTTGCGAACGATGTTTCCCATACGACGGTCGAATATAAAATGAACTTTCCACTCATGATTTTCTCGCTTTTATGTTTTTCGTGAAATCCTTGAAATTTATACAATCACATAAATGTTTGTTTTCAACTTGTTTTTCACAAACGAAATTCTAACCTCAAAAAGTGAAGCAGATAATTCTAACCTCAAAAATCTGCAGTCGTTGTACTAATTCTTTTTAAAGTACATTCTTCACAATTCCGGTCAGCGGTGTGTAAGTAACTATTTTATCATGTAGAATTAGACAGTATGCTGAAGTTCCATCCGCTACTGGTTGTTCAAATTCCATTTCAATTTTTATATCCACACTTGATGATTTTACCGATTCATTTTGTTTTGAACAATCGATTACAATTATCGGAGCTTTGGAATAATACTGGTCAGGCGATAATAGTGGTGTATTAGTCTTTCCATAATATGACGATTGAAATCTTGCATACATATCGTATAAAATGGAAAAACGTTTTTTGCTGAACATGACATTCAAATTGTCATACGGAAAGAATTGAGAGTTTAAGAAAACTTTACAATTCTTTATTTTACAGTGATCAAATTGACCGGCATTTGCAGTGATAACATCTTTTCGCTTAGTTTGAAAACCGAGTATTATGTACCTTGCCCGTTCCAAGTAAGTTGATGTCTTGACGGTCCATGTTTGTCGTTCTGTCTGAGGTAGTGTAGGATATTCATGGAATTCCCAACTTCGGAATGGCATCACAATATCACGGTCAGATTTCAACTTTCTCAATAATAGGATTCTATGTTCATCAGCCAATCTTACATGAGGTACTCTCCAAACAACTTTATCCAACTGTAGTTGCCATTCCAGTTTATCTTCCGTAGTTGCAGGGTCTGCAAGTATCAAGTCCTTGTTAGTTGAAGATCTGAGTAATACCAATTCTTGTTTGACATTTATTATTATTCGTTTGTAATCTTCAGCGAATCCCAAAAGCAATCGTAAGGGTACATGAAAATCAAAGTGACCGTTAGAATCCGGTGTTATAGTGTCTTTATCAGGGGCAACCCATCCGGCGGTGACAATTGAATTCTTCTCATGCGGTGTTAATGATGTTAATCCTTTCAATGTCGTTGTTATACCAACCTTTTTTGTCGAATCAACTGTCACCCCTGATATCTCATATCTTATTTCATCAAAAAGATATGCCATCGGGTTATTTATAAAAGGAACTGTTGAAGCAGTTTTTCCATCCAATTTTAATACCCGTCCTTCGATGTACAAATAACTTTCACACGGTAATGTGTAAATATCTTGTTGTTGAATGGGAATCCTTATTTCATCGTTATTGTTTAATTTTGATGAAGTGTAAGGGTTGTGCGTGTGATATTCCTTCTCCCATAGTGTTTCGTCGAATGTCGGTCCTTGAGATATATCCAGGATATCCATCGTTGTTAAGTTTCAATCCAATCTTCTGTAGAAAACGAATGTTGTCCGATGTTAACTCTTCCAATGTCGAGGAGCTACTGAGCTCCCGACTCTTCCGTTGCGGTTTAAATGATAATCCCATGTTAACCTTTATGTTGCCGCTCTGATGTGTATCCGTATAGTTATCGTTTCTCCTCTAAAGTCAACACTAACACCGTCTTGATCCAATATGTTCAGTACGATGTCTGAAATGAAACTGGTGTTTAACGGTAGGTATATCAAGTTTTGTGGCTTCTCAACAATTTTAAAACCAGGAGCCACTGTTGGATAAAATGTGTGTAAAATATGCTGATTCACTCCTTCTCTATACGATCCGTGTATAATATTACACGTTACATCGATACTATTGACTTTCAATATTGTAACAGTTGTATCACCTGAATGAGTAGTTCCAGGAGTTAAGATTTTCTTTTTTGTATCTGTAAATCCAAGTAAACTGCCAATGGAGTTTTCCAAGCTGACATCGATATAATATTTTGAAGTTATTTCTGCTTTTAAAGTATTATTGTTTCCTTTAACGGTGATATTTTCTTCTCCGAGTTGTTTTTGTAGTAATTGGTTTATATCATCGATTTCATAAGCTCCAGTAGGAAATGTAATTATTTTTAATTCTGAGTATTTTCCTGAAGCATCCTTAGTTTCATAATAATGTAGTAAATTGTTCTTTCCTTCCGTAACATTGGGAATTGAGTTGTAGGTAGTTAAATCAAGTAATGCCGCTTCCCATAATCTTTCCTTGGATAGACGCAATGCTGGGAACAGCGTACTTTTCAATGTGGATGAATTTCCACTCAGTGACACTGTATACGATGACATCTTAAAGCTGACTGACACTCTTCGCTAGAAACTCCAAACATAAATGCCCACATATTTCAGTATTGTTCGGTTGTTCTCTTTTGTAATTGTAAAAAATATTTTTGGAGTTTCGAAAATAATGTTGCAGTTCTTTCGGCGGTGGTAGATTGCCAAAACTGTCAAAATAGTAAACGGTTTGTCCGAGCTTTTTATAGCATACCCAATGAGTGCCTGGACCATAGGTGGAATCCAAATTTACTATTCCAGTTTCATTTTCCCATATTTTAGTTGGTAATGCATCTTTCATAAAAACTCCTCGAAAAAATGGTATTTTCAAACATTTTACATAATCATTTAACTGATGATTTGTTAAGGCTTTATTTGGAATTATCAATTGATTCTTCTTATTTAGTAAACACGGTACGGTCTTAGGTATAAACCTGCTCCGTTTTTTACCATTGACCAAATAGAAGCTTTCTTTACTGTTGCTTTACGAGTTCTACGACGTCTCTTCTTAATGTTTCCACCTCTTTTGGGAGCTCTTCTCTTTGCAGGTCTTCCTCTGCGACGTCGTCTTCCAGCACCAAATTTAGCTTTTGTCTTCATGGCTGTAGTTACTGCCCAAGCCGCTGCTTTTTCTGCAATACTTGCGTCACTTGATTTTACTCTTTGCAAGCTTTTTCCGCTAGAATTTTATCCGCTATTGATCTATTTGTTGAATCTTTATACTTTGAATATGCTATATCGTGTTCTTTGCAAGCTTGATCTAATTTATTAATTCCAGGATCTCCTCTTGCTAAACGTTTTGACAACTTAGTTCCAGGTCCACAATATTGATAACCTCCGGGCAGATGTAATTCGTATGGTAAAGCGTCTATCGCTCGATTCACAACAGCACCAATTGGAATCCGTCTGAGCAGGGATAATGCAGCTGATGTTAAACCACGTCCTCTCTTGCCGCTGTCTTGACGACGACTGAGCGATACGGTCTTCATTATGCTGTTTTATGTAACCAACGTCTTCACTCTATGAAATACTTTATGATAATGAATCCTTTTTTTTGTATATTCCATACTTAAATACTCATAAGTTTTACTAGTATCTATCAATGATTTCATCTTTAATCCATTGGTTTCTCTGAGAATCTTCGATTTTATTGTGTTTCATCGATGTTTTAATTAAATGATTATGCATATCAATAACTACATTACCTACAAGATTCATTACATACTCTATATTAGTAGCATCTTTGTCATGTGTAGGATTATCAAGATTTGTGATACGTTTACCATTACATGTATACACAGATGGATCGTTTTTAGAGGTTGCTATAACTTGATTAATAGTAGCAACATCATTCGGAGCTATTCCTGCTGATATGTTAGATATTCTTTTATTTTTTCCATCATATACGTTATTTATTTTATCTAAAACTATAGTTTGTTTTACAACAACACAATCCTGATCATCTTTACCAGATTTAACTTGGGTTAATCGTTTACCCTTACATATAAAATTAATACCAGTAGCTGATAGTTGTGGTACTTGTGTTAAAATAACAGCATCATGTTCTTCCGTGCCTAAACTTATATTTGACAATCTTTTATTTTTTCCATCCCACTTGTCATTTTGTAGTTGTAGTAAGGTAAACTTTTCACTTCCTTGCATAAACTCATCACCTTTCTTTGACACCACTTGATTTTGTTTAACAAAAGCGGATGTTCCTTTCTTCAAGCTTTCATTCATTTGTCTCACGGTAGCAGCATCCGATGGAGTTGAACCATCTTTCAGATTGGACAACACTTTTCCATGACAATCAATAATAGCACCATTATATAAAATACAATTATCTTTAATATATTTTATATTAACACCATCACTTTCTTCTTTAGGATATCTAATATCGTTTATAGAATATTTATAAAAGGAAAATCCATCCTTTTTCTTTTCCGGTATTACAGAATGCAAATAACGCTTATTGATTGTATCTGTATCCTCGGTTGGATCTGCCACATTAGTTATTTTATAATTTAAAGCATTGTACTTTTTTCCACTTTTAGTCTTTTCCAACAGTAAAGCGTATTCCATCGCAGATAGAAAATAGCCTTTATTAACAACATCTCCATTGTTGACTGGTTTTGCAACATTAATAACCCTGTGAGATTTTGCATCATACAGTTGGTTGTTGTCGAGTTTTAAACTTGTAGATGTTTCCTCCTTTACTGTTTTTAAATTTGTTGCATCTCCATCTTCTTCTGGATCCTTAACAAACTTTAAACGTTTATTATTTATGTTATAGTCACCTTCGGGTGTTTGCGGTAATCCACTTCTTTTTCTGTTTTCTCCAACTTGCACTCCTAACGCGGAGTATCGTCCGAACTTGTCGACGCTCATGTTAGAACTGACACATTATACGCCTGCAACTCTTATATATCCGCGGACAATTATACGATTACGCCGCGATTCCTGAGTTCGTCAATCAGAGCTACCCATTCATTATTTAAACCTGTATGACCGGCTTCCATGGCTTCATGCAATAGTCTCATTCTATCAACCAATTTATTGATGTCGTTGTAGTAAATCACATTCGTATTGTATAGATTTTTCATCAATCCTTTGCCAGATGTTGAAGTATCTCCTTTACTCTTTTTACCATGTTGTTCAAGAAGTGATAAATCCATAAGTGATAAAGATTTTCTTTTCAGTGGTTGTCTCACCGCTGGTGCAGTACGTAATGTTGGCAATTTTCGTGGAGGAAACAACTTTTTTATAACAATGTTATATTTTGTTGCACGTGAACGATTAATCATTGCATCCTTTAAGTAGTTTCTTTTATGAGCGTTAGTATTTTGCAGAATCTCCTTAAAAACACTTAAATCTTTGGATGAATATCTTAGTGGTATGTTTTTAAAAATTAATTCATAAAGTCCTTTTGTTCCTTTATATTTATGCTCACCAATAATGATGTAATCGTCTTGTGTTATTTCAAGCTTTGAATCGCCGATCTTTAATTCATTCCCATCAATTCTTGCTCCGTATACGTGTGATCTACTCAAATTCGGGTTTGATTTCATGTCATGTAGCATTTTCATTATATATTTTCTTCCAAGAGGTCCATGTTGTAATATATCGCTACTCAATTGAGTTAAATTTGGAATAGATTTTTCAGCTTCAGGTATTGGCTGTTCTTCTTCCCTTTCAACAATTGGTTCTTCTTCTTTTTTTGTTTCTTCTTGCTCACTAGCACTTGTATATGAATCATCATCTTCTTCTTTTTTTAATGCTTGTACTTCTTGTTTAGAAACTGGTAGTAAAACATCTCCTTCATAACGAGGTTTACCAATAGTTTCTGATATCTGTTTTAAAGGTTCCGTAATAGGTTTAAATGTAGTCTCTAGAAATTCTTCTCTTTCACTTAAACCCATCCTCAATGCACGATTCTTCATCCTAATAGAATCACTGAGTGATTTTATTTCTTTTAATAGTTTTTCTTGATTCACCATGTTTACACTGTGAAGTTCAACGTGTAACTAGATGTAGCATCGGTAGTTCAACTCATAAATACAAATTTATCCAACCCTATACGATATCTACCATTTTTAGTATCTTCTTCCTTCATAATAACGAGAAAGCCATATTTCTCATTCCATGCTTTGCCACACATTTCTTTAAATTCTCAAATGGCATATCCGCATTTACATGATCATTGTATATATGCTTTAAATTTGTTTCATCTTGCTTGAAGATGATCAACATATTTGCATTGTCTCTTATGAGTTGTTTTGGAATCTTACTGTATGTTTGACCAATATAAATGCTATCGATATTATGATGTCTTCCCATAGCGAAGTAATTCCTTATTGTGTCGTGATTTTCACAAGACACATCGTCAAAAATAAAAATAGAAAATGGTTTTGCTTCATTTGGTTGCATAATTGTTTCACTGGCATTAAACTTGTAGAAATGCACTTCAGGTACACTTGCAAGTACTTTATCCAATAATTGATATTTTGGTTGTTGCAATGATTTTGAAAAAATGTATATATTGTTAAAGCGCAATCCTTTAGGATTAGTTATAAGGTTAAAAACAACATTTGTTTTTCCACAATTTGAAGGACCAGTTATTAAACATCTTATTGTATTTGGTAGTAATTCACCATGTTTACCATGATTTAACTTATCATTGTCAACCGTCAATTCATCAATATTATTGATATTAAATCGATCTTTTTGTTGTACAATCTCCATCTTGTGTCAAGGTTAAACACACAATGAGCTATTAAGTTACTATACCAAGTCTTTTGAAGGAATCCAAGAGTCTTCACTTTTATCGAATCCTAACCACCGGACTTTAACCATATCCCTTTTCCTTTGTAAAACCTTCTCAACAAGATATACATCACCGACTGTTGATTTCAACAATTCATGTCCGTAGACTCCACCTTGAAGTAATTCACCCTTGTTATCCTTTAATAAGTAGGTTTCAGGTATAGTTGGTTGCACTTTATAAACTGTAAATACTTCATTAGTCCAATTTGGTAGATATCTTTTACTAAATACACCTTTGTATTTGCTTATACGAACTTTATCGTTGACTTTAAACTTTTTTGGTTGCAACTTTTCCAATTTAGGTGTTGTATTATTTCTGATGCGTTGTAATACAACCTTAGCATTAGCGCTGTTTACCTGGATAGGTTTCATTCCGATGGTACGATGATATTTGTTGTTATACTTTTTTATAAGTTGTGGTAATATGTCATACCACACGTATGATCCTCGTTTTGAAAATTGTTTGTACATCGCTCCTTTTAATGTTCTATTGAATCTTTCAATTATTGAAGCTTTAACTTCAGAATTTGTAGAATAATGATTTATTTGATATTTCTTCAATTAAAGCTCCAAAGTCTTTATTAAAATATTCTTTTCCATCATCGGTCTGTAGATGTTTGATTTTGAATTTATTTCTTTGTATCGTTGTTTCCATAGCTTTTGTAACACTTTTACCAGTCTTATCCTTCAATGGTAAAAGCGTCAGCTATTTTAGTAAAACAGTCTATAATTGTTAAAATATATTTGAAAACCTTTGTTTAATTTACTGTGCGGTATCATTTCAATAAGATCAGCTTGATACAGATCATTCATTCCCTTAATAATTGTACTTCTTCTTGGAAATCTTCTTCTTGCTGGTTTATGTAGTTCATTTACAATCTTGTCTTTCACACTTTCCATCTTCAGGTGTTGCTTGCACATCGCTTGTAAAAATACTGATCCGTACAACAGTTCATTCTCTTTTATATAGTTTGAATATAGGTCAAGACCATTTCATATTAGTGTAAAAAAGAGGGAACATGGCATTGGGCTTGCCATGTCCCCTCTTCTTTACGGAAAGGAAAAAGGAAGAAGGTAGAGGACGAAGAATAGGTTTACTGGTCGATAGGGTTTAGAGAGTAATGTCCAAATGGCAGAGTTCTTATGTTGTCTTCAAGGATGTATCTCTTGTCATCCTTATAGCTCAATGCCGATTTGGTTTGCTTCACACTGAAAAGACGATGGTTGAAGCTTCTTATGGTGTTAAATGTTGCAGTTGTTTCAACATTTTCAAACAAACATCTTTTATAATGTTCAAACTGTACGTTCTTCTTCAGGAAAGAGGTTTTTATTCCTTTGGCTTTCTTCGTGACTTGATGTTCGTTCCTTTTGCTTATGTACAGTTGAAATGAATATAGTTTGGACATTAATGCTACAATTTCCATCATCGGCACACCATTTGTTTCATCTTTAAATTTTCCCAATACTTTCTTGTTTCTGTCGTAGTCGTAATTTGGATGGTCCTTGGGATAATCGAAAAGTCGAAATCATCTTTATACATAAAAGTGCGTAGATCTTCGTACATGTCATTTGTTTTAATCCAGTAAATTAGTGCATCCGTATCCATATATGCAATACCAATGTTCTCTCTTCCATAATAGTTAACCATCTTCTTATAATGAAACTCGTACATGTGTGTTTTGGAAATATCCAAGATTGACATTCCTAGATACAAAGGACGATCCATTAGAACTGACTTCTTGTTCATGGAAATAACAACTAGATTTTCATTAATAATTACAGATGAACCAAAGTTTGGTTGTTGCACTAATTTCTGTAATTTTACTGGATCAGTTACCAATTTGATATCCTTATGTTTCCTTTTGTTTTCCAAAGTCTTGCCAAATATTGCGTTGTTCATTAGTTTGAAGAAATCTTTTTGAAAACTTGATGTAGCGGCGGCTCTTCTTCTTGTGTTGTTGTCAATGTACGGTTTTAACCAACAAGACTGAGAGAATTGTAGTACTCGATTAATTTTTGTAATTCTCAATCCCAAGTCTAAGGCCTGTTGTATCATCCAGTAGTGTCCAACATACCGAGACTTGTTAGTTAAAGTCATCAATAATTTTGGCCATCTTCCAGTTGGAGAAATTTCAGTCTTCGGAAGAAGTGGTAAATCATAATGTTCGTCGTGAAGATGTTCGGGATATTCAAAATCGACGTCGAATATGTAACCAGTTTCTCCATATTTCGGTATATCCATTATGTTTCCAATTGAATCTGGGTCTATCCATTTGAAATTATCATATGGAAGGGGATTCGACATTGCCCATCCGTACAAGTTATTTGCATCAAAATAACCCAGGAATGTTGTTGGTTTTGATGCATCATAATTGGGCAAATATTTATTGTTCGCCTTGACATGACGTGTTACACTTTGCGTCAATCCTCCTCGAACTCCTGATTCTAACATCAACACCATATCTATATCTGTAAGAAGTTGTATTTTACAATTTGTTTCTTTTAACATAGCTTGCCACGCTAGTCCAGGCGAAGTGTACGAATGAAGAGGGTCCAATCCATATGACGCAAAACACGTATTTCTAAATTCTTCCATCACATCACATAATAAAGTCACATCTAATTTGACATAGAAATCTGAATATTCCCCCAATGTTCTAAATCCTAATTCGTTCCATACTTTGCATGCATGATCATAATCATCTTGAGATATATCCATGTCGTACAGTTTACTTTTAAATTCTTCTTTTGGAGGTAGTGATGTTTCATTAAATCTTTCTAAACTGTCTATGTAATCATATGGGAAAACACCTTTTCGAAGTACCAGATCCAGTTTGTCGCTGTTTACAATCTTCTTTGTTTCGATTAAATCTTGTTTCCTTAGGTTTTCAGAAAGTTTGGACAAACTCGACGGCAAAAATCGGTAGGAGTCCAAGAATCTTAGTTTGACGTTTCCAACTTCTTTGGAAAAACTTATGAACTTCTCTGAAGTTTCAGCTAACACATCAATTTTACCGTCGTCTCTTCCTAATTCAGGTATTATAAAATGAGCGTCGTACCCACTGAGATTATGCAGAACCACAGGGATAAACAGTGGTAAACGATAGCTCAAGTTGCATTTATTACAAGCAGCACCCCTGTAATAACCTGTGAGGTGGTCGTGATCTTTAACTTTATAATTCTCAATAGTAAAATCATTTTTGCACAAGAAACAGTGAGTCGCATTTTAATGTTGAATTTCCTTCTTCTTCGTACATCGGTTTCATTGGTACAATATTTGTATATAATCTTTGTGTATTTCCAGCTATTGAATATAGGTGATCAAGAAATATTTTTTCCGCATTTTCACCACGATATACTAGAGGTTCTGAAGTTAATCCATATCTGTTTAAATGTTCTTCTGATAATGTTGATTTGACCATTAAACAAAAACTGTTTGGTTTGTGCATTGATACTTTACACTTTTTCTTGCTTCACAATTTTCATCTTCAACTGGAACAAGTGTTGATTCAAAATCCGCATACACAACTAAAGGGATACGGTATTGATGATGAACCTTTTCAATGTAACGAATGCTCTGTTTTCTGAAGGTAAATTAATCTTTGCTTCATAATTATTGTTACATAATCTTTTGTGCTCTTGTAACCATTCTCTTCCTTGTCTTCCTGCTCGTTGAAAATTAAAACATCTCTTGCAAATTATCTTTCTGTGTCGAGCTTTAGAAAGTTGCTTGTTAACAAGACGATCGAATTGCTTTATGTACACATAGTGAGACACATCTCCTCGCGTTAGTAGTAGTAAATCCGTATGATCTGGTAGCTCTTCTTTTGCAATTCGTAAAGGATACACTTTGTTTGAACTATCTAAAGCAAAAACATTAATAGACGTGCGGGATTTTTCTTTTCAAATTTTGATATATCTTTTGTAGAAACGGGATATGTTATTCCTTGAAAATTGTACCTGTGTCTTGCATCTTCATATTCTTGGTTGGGTCTTTGTGGATTTATTAATACAAACTTTGACGTCATAGCATAGCGAAAACATTAATTATCTTCATTTTGAACATTAATACAAGATTTTGTATTTTCAATTATTTTTGGCAAAGGAATGTAACTAGATCCCATTAGTCCATATCCGTGTTTGTGAACTCTTATATCTAATACTTCAATACTTGTAAGACTCCATCCGGATCCTCTTCCTTCGTGTTCCTGAAGTTTAGTTAATATTTCTTCTATACAATTCTCGACTATTGAATCAATATTTGAACTTTCCATGATGGTTCGGTTTTTTGTTATGAATCCTCTTGGTGATATTCTTCTTGTGCATTTATAAACATAGCTTCTAGTAGTAAACCAAATTTAAGAAAGTTCAATCTTTTCAATTCTTCTTTTAAAGTTTTACTTACGATTGGTTTTGCTTCTCTAATAAATTCTTCTAAGTTCAAGTTTTCATTTTGAATCTTATGATGCATTACTACCTTACCGGGTAAAGCAAATACTTGTAGATTCGGTAAAGTAGTTGAAGATGTTGCTGTTATTTCTTCTTGTTCTTCTTGTTGTTCTTGATCATCTTCTGTGTTGTTGTGAATTAGTTCTTTATGTATATCTAGTAGAATTTCATCGTGAAACGATTCCGAACATTTATCGCAATGATACATGTTGACGATGTTTACTCTTCGAAATTTCGCCGAGAAATGAAATGGGCTCTGACGGTCCCCGCTTTTATAACGGTTCCCCCACCACTATTTCATCATCATCCTCTTCTTCTTCTTCACTATCCGAGGAAAACAAACGTCTTGGACGAAACATTAATCTTCTACTAACTGATTGTTCATTTGTGTTCTCTATTCCAGTTGGAGTTTCAGTATTTACTTCTTTATATTCAAACGATGATGAAGATTCTGATATTACTACATCCATATCCAAATTTTCATTCTCCACATCATTTACACTTCCTACTTCTGATGTTGTTAGATCTACATCCATATCATTTACACTTTCTACTTCTGATGTTTCACTGTTATTATCATCTTCTTCCATATTAAAATCGTCTAGTTGAATTTTATACAATATTTCAATAAGAGGTTTCCTTGGATAATCGGTGTTGTCCACAGGAGCCATTTCAAGTAAATGAGGAATAACTCTTTGTGATTCGGCTTATATGATAATTTGATTAGTATGTCAAGGTCATTTTAGATTAAGCGAGAACTGGGAATAGATCACTAAGCAGCATGTTAATTCATTACTACAAAGTGATCTATTCCCCATTCTCTAAGAAGTGTCCAATCAATAACCAAAGTTCAAGTTCATTTTTGTTCAATTTCAATCTTTTACTTCTTCTTTTATTACGTAGTTTATAGGTTGACAATTCGAATTTTCAAAGTGCCGTTTTATCGTTTGTTCCAACGCTTCTATTTTAGCTTCTTTTATCATTAATTCCGTAAGTAAACTGATTAATGTAATCAGCTGCCATGTCCACTGTTCTTGTTCGTATTTCTCCTAACCTAACCCCGGGGAATCAATCTCTGTAGTCTGTAAAACTTTAACTTTATTCTTGACTCTCTTGCTTTAGCCATTTCCCGAATCTTTAGTTTTTTATTATCTTTATTTGTAGTCAAGTCCATAACACTTTCCTTCAAGTCCTTACTCGTGACAAGTTCGCTTTCAGAATAATTCGACTATAGTACACTCGTCTTTTATACACTTTCCCCCACCACTTTCAATTTCCCCCCCACCCTACTAATATAGGTCAAGGTCATCCGGTATTAACGCGAGAACGAGGAATAGAGCACTAAGTGGCATGTTAGTCCATTACCACAAAGTGATCTATTCCTCGCTCTCTATTCTACATCTAATTTTTTGGGGTTTTTGTTATTTTTATCTTTTTTTTTTTTGGTTTTTCTGGAAGGAATGAGTGTTTGAATATTACTTGGTAGAATGTCCATTTTTCTTCTTCAAATCTTCAATAGTTTCCAACAATTGTAACAAATATGCGTTAGTTTTTTCTAAAGTTTTCAGTCTGCTACATCCGACTTGAATGGAAGGCACTATTAGTTGCAATTTTGCAAATTCTATCTTCTCTTTCTTGCACCTTTCTCTCATTTTTAGGTTTTTCCTTAGTCTTGCCGAAGATGGTGTTATAGGCTCGTACATACAATCTGGATATGGCTTTGACATTTTCAACACTGATGTTGAAGTACAATGAGATACTTGCGGCCGTTGAGCTTGATAATAATTTGTTGTTGGAGTATTGCAATACATCTTCGGTTCTAAGTTTTGGTGGCAATCTGTAGTTGAAAATACTGGTGTTGCAGAAGGATCAGTCATCTTTCACTGTTGTCGAACAGAGTGAACTCTTTTCTAAAGTTTTACTTCTTTTATCACATTTCCCCCACCACCGACTTATATATTCTTCCCCCCACCATAATTATTTATACTTGTTTTTTCACATTTGAAATTTTATACCATACTTCCAATATGACATCCGCGTCTTCCTCTTTTAAGTATTTGACAAATTCAGGACTCCTCGACGATACATTCGGTCTGTTTAGATAGCTCATCACCTTGTGATGGCTTTCCTCATTTTCTATGTAACAATACACTTGCATCAACTTGTTTTCTTTCGATGATATGAAATTTGCAACAGAGGTCCACTCTTCATATTTAATCTTGAAATGACGCACTTCGAATTCCATGATGTTTCTTCTAGATGCTGCAACAATAATAAAACTCTCTTCAAACAACCTGCATTTATACACGTTCCCCCACCTAATTATAACCCCCACTCTTTTCCCCCTCTCCTTTATATGTGGAAGGGGTATTATGGTTTGAATGCACAATACTTAATAAATTCAAACAAACACTGTGCACAAATGTCGCAAGTGTTATTACACGTTTCGAATTTCATTATTTGACCTTTTACAAGATGAACTAACCTACCTCCATTATCTTGGAATTGTTCAAAATCTAAAACAGACGCTTTTCCCACAATCATGACACATTTTTGTACCATCTTTAAAAGTATAAGCAAGATAGATAGCAAATCCATAATTGTCTTTCTTAAATTCAATGAGCATTTCACGAATTGCTTTAGGTATTTCACACTCGTTTGATCTCATGATGTAATGGTAAAGAAACCCATTATTGATAATTTCTTGTAAACACAGAACCAACAACCTATCCATCGTGTTAGACTTATACTGATAGTTACATCTAAACCCTTTTTCTTATATGATTTTTCTCCCACCACTTTTATATAGGTCAAGGTCATTGGATATCAAGCGAGAACTGGGAATAGATCACTAAGCGGCATGTTATTCCATTACCACAAAGTGATCTATTCCCCATTCTCTAAGAGGATTGTTTGATAATTTAGATTCCTAATATTTCTTTTCCTTCCTCCTCACCTTTTTGAACTGTAGTATAACCAGACATGTGTGATATTAGTTTATTCATTTCTCGATTTTCCATTTCCAATTTCTTCAATTTTAAATCTCTTGCTTCGACTTGTAGTTTTAAATACTTGATGTAACTTCCAGCCCAGTGTAGGGTTTTCAATTTTGGTGCTCCCATTTCAATTCCAGGTATTTGAAATTGTAGTCGATTGAACTCCATGTTCATATCTTGTCGGTTTTGTTTTTTTATTTTCTAGTCTTTTCAATTTTTGATTCTCCCTGAACGAAGAGGTTGGATCAAAAGGAATATGACGAAACATTTTGGTCAACGATATCTCGAAGAATAAGCTTTTACGCAGAAAACCAACGCATTTATGCACTTCCCCCTCCAACTTTAGGCTAGTGGTGGGGGAGAATTACATTAATTTGATACTTATTTCCACCGTTACACTTGCTCCATTATCAAAAAGATATTTGTAAAAAGGTCCTGGATACTGTTCTGTTTCACGTCCTACATGTTCCTCAAGAAAGTTGAAAGCCAATCTTTTCGAATATTCATTATGATATACTTCTCTTATATTAAAAAGAATTCCATCTTCCAGAAATTTCACTTGAATTAATGGTATTTTACTTACATCATCCTTGTCTATCAGGGGTAGCTTGTAAGTGAACGTATTTGGTGGTAGACTTAACGTTCTATTTAGTTGAGAACAAAAGAATTTGTACATTTTCTGATTATTGTTCGTAATAACAGGAAGATTTAACATTTTATAGTACGAAGATGCAAAACGTTTCGATGTTCGAAACTTTTGTATTTGATAGTTACTCGAAGAAGGTTCGTTAGGATTAAACATTTTTAGTCGACAATTTCCTGACGAATAAGCTTCTACGCTAATAACCAACACATTTATGAACATTCCCCCACCAACTTTAAACTAGTGGTGGGGAAAATTTTCCTCCACCACTTCTTCAGAATTATTAATTTCAATTTGAATTACAACAAAAATATTTGATGCAAAATCCCAAAAAACAGAATATGAAACAGTCTCTTCTACATCTTGAGATTCATTATTTGTTTCAACCACTTCCATCATTGAAGGTTCTTGATCAATTTCTGTTACTTCCATCGCTTCTTCTACAGGATTTTATATTATGTCGATTGTTTCGACTTCATCTTCTTCTTGGACTAATGTAATATTTCGTTGTCTCACAATTTCAATTAATTGTATAAAAGAAGTATCTCTAGGAGACATTCTTAACCATACATGTAGCTCCAACAAATGCTGACTTACTAATGACAAAACTCACAATTTATAAGACTTGCTTGAATAATAAAGTGGGGGGACTACTTTAGTCCAATTCGGATTCGGATTCAGAAGACAATAAAGGTGATATGGGTGAATCCAACGATGAATCTAATATAAATGTATCAATAGCTTCCTTTACTATGTCTTCGTCACTATCGTTTATCAGTTCTTCAAAGAAATCTTGTTCAAACTGTACCATTTCTTCTTCTTCCATTGTGGAATCATTATCAGTTTCGTTATAATTTTCCTCTATATTGTCTTCTTCCATTTCATTTGTACTAATATAAACATTTTTAACTTCAAAATAATTAACAAATGGAGTATCTTTAGACAGCATATTTGTTCACCATTTCTTTTAAACAGACTAAAAACATGGAGGTTCATAGTCCGCCTTTTATAAGTTTTAAAAAATGGGGAGGGGGAAGGAAAAAGGATTGGGAAGGGATAGGGTGGGGGTAAGGGAAGGGTAATGTGGTTATTAGACCACTTGTGCGACAAAGTAGCCACCAATGCTAACTTCGAGCTCATAACACTTCATAATATCATCCTGCCAAGTTAACATACGTTCTCTAGTATTTGGTGTTACACAGAAGAACTTACTGTCATTATACACAATAGCTGAACCCAATTATAACATTGAATCCTAAATTTAGCCATTTGTGTGCTTCCATAATAAATCTTTCTATTGTATCAAAAGGAAATTGTTCATCGATGTAGATTGGTCTCATTTGTTCATCAAGTTTAATTACATCTTCACCGTCATCTTCACTGTCACTGCTACTATCATTTTCATTGTCACTGCTACTATCATAATAATCTATCACATCTTCTTCAGGTTGTTGGAAAACATCAGCAATTTCGGAATGATTGAAGTTTTCACTATGGTGAGGAAGCATTTTAAAGCAAATAATAACGGCAGAGACGAAACAACAAGTGTGGCGCGTGAAAGCAGAATGAAGAAGTGAACAACGCTCGCTTTGCTTTTATAACGATATGCTAATGAGAGGGGTTAACAGCCGCTAAGTGGGGGAAGGTGGGAGGAAGGAAAGAGAGGGGGTATTTATTTCAAATAATTCGCATAACTTTTGGCTAAAATAAGATAGCTAAATTCTTCTTTTACTAAAATATTCGTCTTACATAGACCTTTTCAATGATGTATTGCTTGTCCTAATCCGTCAATCCGTTATCAAGTTATAGGCATTTTAATTTTCCGGGGGGGGGGGGTTCCGCTTCATTAGTCGGGGGGGGGGGGGGGGGGTTCCACTTGGCTGCTCATGCAGAACTGATATTCTCACGAGATAGTCGTTGTGTGATAATGAAGACAAATGTTCATCGCGCCGCGACCGCTAATTAACTCGCATTCGCGGTGTTCACATCTTTCCTATTCATTACATATACGTTTCCTACTTCATTATTTCAAGACTAATTAACTTGCAAAACAACAGTCTCTGTCTTTGAATGCTGATGAGATTTTATTAGGAACCATTCTTTGCACGCTATATGAAGCTAAACCGGCAAACAATGCAAGTCAGAGAGGTCATATAACTGTACAACGACCTCAGAAAAGTAGGTCACGAGACTTAGAGTGTTAAAAAATGATGGGGGAGAAACACAACGCTATAACGCATTGTGTTTCTCCCCCATTATTATTTTTTTTTTTTTTTAGCAAAATTTGGAAAAACTATGTGAATTTACTGTTTACGTCCCCACCTTGTAATACGATCCTTTTTATCCCTGAGGAGAAAGTCTTGAGAACTTAAATTGTTAAGTCTCTTCTCTTTACACAAATTGTCAGGAACTTTAATTTTATATTTATTGCCGTTACATTTTGCCAATATGTGTTGGTGGTCAACAACACTTAGAAAAAAATATCTCAAACCTTTCTTAAGCCTCTCTCCTCTGACGGATATTATTTCAGGATCGTCTTCAACAGTGGGGATTTCTGTCAGTTGTGGTTCGGAAAGATGTTTTACGATATGTACACGGCAGAAACGTTCGTTCTTAACACATTTCCTACCACAAGCTGATCCTTTCTTAATTCCCCTAGCGAGCACTTCAGGGCAAGTAGTGGGACGGCTAAATGCCCTACGACGCTCTTCTTTTAATAATTGGAAACGCTCTGAAGGAGCAGACTTAGGAGATTTATTTTTAGGATAGGCGTGATCTTTAGGAATAGTAAGTGGTGGGGTAGGAGGCAATGGTGACAGTGGAATGACAGGTGTACTAAGACAATGAAGCAAGGTTTCAAATGAAGGGGTATTAGGACGAGGAGCTGGCTTCTGCGGTGGCGGCATGTTAGTTGAAGGCGGTGTGGAGTCATTTGAAGACGAAGGCGGTGAAAATATGCTGCGACGTATGGTATTGTTGGCCGGGGGAAGAGGAGCTCCAGAAGTTGAAGGTTTCGAGTCTAGTTGCTTCTTATACCAATCGGAGCATTTTTCAAGCGAAGAGTTTTCTTGACTGGAGTTGAAGCCGTAGTAGAAGTAGAAGTTGAACTTGTAATAGAAGAGCAGGCTGTAGTGGAAGTTGTAGTCGGCAGGGATGACATCATGGTAGTTCTGTTCGCAGTTCGCAGCGTAACGTCTGGAATCAGAATGAAACGTTAGCCGTGGTCGATGCGTCTTTTATAACGGTATGCTAATGAGAAGGGTTAACAACCGTTAGGTGGGGAAAGGTGGGAGGGAAGGAAAGAGAGGGGGTATTTATTTCAAATAATTCGCATAACTTTTGT